>JACEVL010000770.1:197500-217500 GCA_020284085.1 Aporrectodea caliginosa
AAACTGGTTTTGTGGGTTTCAAAGTTGTAAACTGGCTCTGTGGTTATGACAGGAGCCAAATCTGGAGACGCGAGCAGATAAGATGTTGCAGGAAGCAGATAAGATGAAGTGCCGAGTGTTCGTCAGTCCAAAGGATGTCTGCAAAGGGATCTATAAGCTGAACTTGGCCTATGTGGCCAACCTCTTCAACAAGTACCCGGCTCTCGAAGCAGCCGAAGTCGACCTTGGAGACATCACCGAAACGAGAGAAGAGAAAAGTTCGTTCACATACTTCTTTTTACTAGAAAGAACTTCTATGCAATCGTAATCGTAAATTCCAAATTTCGAAAGCGCTACTCTAAGGCTAAGCACAGGGCACCAGCTTATTCACGAGCGCTCACGCACAAACGCAACATCGGCTCACGCTGTAATTGTAAACGAACATTTATATAGGGCCACTCAGAAAGCAAGACTAATCAAAACCGCTCTCTGCATGCTTTAGCTTATATGGTATTAAAATCAGTGCTTTTCAGCCGGAGCGGTCCGGAACGGCGTTCCGAGAGACCTTTTTCAGCTATTAAAAATAATTTTTTTAATTACAATTTTTGATAAAGAACTGATTTAAAATTTCTTAGATACTTTTTTTAATTTCAGTGCTTTCAGTGTTTATTTATATTGATATAATAGATATAGAAATATCAACTTAAAATATGCCCCTATAATTGTTCTGAATTTGCTGAGTTCCGGAACCTTTTTTCTAGAAAAAGAGCACTGATTAAAATCATTAGGAACTAAGATTACAGCGGTTAGCAAAGCAATGCACAGAAACTAGAAGAAAACTAGAAACTACTGAACTGATGATCATCACGATCATTATAATGATCATGATCATTATGATCATAATCGTAATATTGATGCATTGTAGCCTATCGTAACTGGATGAACAGCATGGGAGTAAGTCCTTACGTCAACCGTCTGTACAGCGACCTGACGGATGGACTGATCATCTTCCAACTCTACGATATCATCAAACCAGGATGCGTCGACTGGAAGAAGGTCAAGCGCACGTTCAAGGAGAAGAGCGCAGTCATGGAAAGGATAGGTATGTCTGCCCATCCGTCTGTTTGTCTGTCTTTCTGTATGTATGTATCTATGTGCTGTATCTGTGTATGTATCCATGTCTGTCTGTCTGCTCGTCCTCATGTGTGTCTGTATCTATGTCTGTCTGTCCATCCGCCTGTCCGTCTGCCTGTCTGTTTCTATGTCTGTTTGTCTGCTTATCCCCCATCCGTTCGTCCATTTTGTGGCTGTCAGTCTGACTGTTCGTTTGCCTGTTTATCTGTCTGTCTATCTACTTGTCTATCTTTTCTTTATTTCTATCTTCATTCTCTGCGTCCGTGTTTCTTGCTTTCTTTTTGTCTGCATATCAGTCTCTCCGGCTTTCATTCTTTCTGTGCGTCTATCTGTCTGTCCGTCTGTCTGTCTATCTGTCTATCTCTCTGACTATTTCCCTGTCTTTCTGTCTGCCCGCTATCCTAATAGATTAATTTGAACCCCTGTGCCACAATGAAATGTATGTATGTATGTATGTATGTATGTATGTATGTATGTATGTATGTATGTATGTATGTATATATATATATTATGTATGTATGTATGCATGTATGTATGTATGTATTTATGTATGTATGTATGTATGTATGTATGTATGTATGTATGTATGTATGTATGTATATATGTATGTATGTATTTATGTATGTATGTGTGTGTGTCTGCCCGCGGTCCTAATGCAGAGCAGTTTATTCAATTAACGGGTGGCTGCTCCTAATAGATTAATTTGAACCTCTGTGCCACAACCAAATCGGACAAATTGATATACTTTTTACGGACATTTTACTAATTTCACGATTCACTTTACTACACAAGGATAACAAACCAACTAATGAGTCATCACAAATACAGACCTGCGCACAAATTTTTCAGTCCAAACATAGCCCAAACATAGCCTACTACATTATTTGCTTACCATCAGTGCCGCATTCGTTGCTACAGCCAGTAATTCTGCAGTGCCCACAGCTTATGCCAGTTGACGACTTTAGACGTCATAATGGCACTTACAGCCCGGTGTGTACATGACGTCTTAACACGTCATAATGGCAGCGTAAGGGTTAATGACGAAAGAGCGAATTAGGAGACGATGGAGGTGAGAACAGGTATTTAAACGAAAGAAAAGGAAGGTTATTTGGTTTGCGTCTTCTAAATAATTAGAAACTCATTTACGGTTTCCTAATTTGCCTATCAATAAAATACAAATTTGTAAAATAATTAATATGTGAAAAACTTCTCTAGGCTTCAGTAACACTTCAACTCTTTGGCCTAAATCTTCTGGTGCTTTTTTTGGTTTCTCAGAAAACTGCAACTATGCTGTTCTGCTCGGAAAACAATGCAATTTCTCCTTGGTCGGAATTAGCGGAAAAGATCTCTACGATGGAAACAAGACTCTGACGCTGGGTAAATTCCAATTGTTGTAGCCAATGTTTTAGTTGTCGACGGTTGGGGTTTAATCCCCTAGCTCTTATTCTAACCCTCAACTAAGTAACTGTGCAGATGTTGGGGTCAGGAAACACATGGGTCGTCAGTTGTTTCGTGAGCAACATAATTTTATTAACAACACTAGATTTTCGTGTATCCTACGTCGTTGGTATTCTGTAAAAGTTTCAACCTCTGAGAATTGTGGCAAGCCTGGACAAAGGAGGATGGTAAGGCTAGTCATCTTTGCCATGACACAACGACTTACGGGCGTGTTGAGAATAGTCATTCATTCATTCATTCATTCATTCATTCATTCATTCATTCATTCATTCATTCATTCATTCATTCATTCATTCATTCATTCATTCATTCATTCATTCATTATTCATTCATTCATTCATGCATCCATTCATTCGTTTAGAGCTAAGCTTCTTACAGATAAAAGTTTGAGGAAAAGAACAGCTGAGGTTCGTTGGATTTTGTGAACCTCTGGACCGGATGTGAATGTTCTTCTTTCCAGCTCTTGTCTGGCAGCTGATGAGGGCCTATACACTCAGCATTCTTCAGCAGCTGAGAGGAGGATCCGATCCAAACACGGCTAACATCGACAAAGAGATCGTCGCTTGGGCAAACTCCAAGGTTTGTAAATGTAGACGTTTCCAATAGCGACCATATAATAGTGTGCTCGAACCCCTGTTCAATTTTCAGTGAAGTGGCCGGGTGAGATCCTTCACCATTGCTGCGCGTTTGAGTTATGGCTGAATTGCTTCGTGTTTAGGCGTTAAATAAACGTAACTGAGGCTCGTCGAATTGGACTGGGCAACTGAGAATTGGAAATTGAGGTTTGGCAGCTGAAAATGGGCAATTGACAATTATAGGCAATTTAGACTGGTTAGCTGAGAATGGGCGATTGAGAATGGGCAGTTAAGACAGGATAACTGAAAATGGGCAGTTGGCAAGGGACAATAGCAGCTGAGAATGGGCAGCTGAGAATGGGCAATTAAGATTTGACAACTCAGAATGAGCAATTGAAAATAAGCAGTTTAGACTGGGCAATGTTAAGACTGCTTAATTCATGTTCCTACCGTAGACTAAGCAAGTGAAGCTAATAGATTGAGGTTTGGCTACTTAGACTACGAAACTGATGTCCGGGTAATATTGACAAGGCAGTTGACGCTCGAAATTGAAACTTGCCAATTTCGATTGCAAAATTATAGGTGCTCAACAATTATATCCTATGCCATCGAGGCTAACAATTTGACAACTGGGCAAATTGTAGCTTGGCACTGGAGACTGGGCAATCGTAGACAATGTACCCTCTACTCGGACATTATTTTATGATGAATAAAACTGTTTGCTTGTAGCTGGATGGGGCTGGGAAGAGTGGACGCATCTCCGGATTCAACGATCAAGGAATCGCGGATGGAAAGATCATCATTGACCTTGTGGACGCCATCCGATCTGGAGCGGTCAACTACAGCGTCGTCAAGCCTGGAAGAACGGATGAGGTCAGTGAACGAATTATGATGACCATGGACAATGATGATATATTGTATGACTACGACAATTGTAAGACGATGACAAAGAAGTAGATAAGATGCCAATGATGATGACGACGATAAGGGTGGTGATGATGACGACGACTATGCTGTTGTTTTTGTTGATGATGATGATGATGATGATGATGATGGTGGTGGTGGTGGTGGTGGTGGTGATGATGATGATGATGATGATATGTTGTTGATGTTGATGATGATGATGATGGTGGTGGTGGTGGTGGTGGTGATGGTGATTATGGTGCTGATTGTGATGATGATGATGATGATGATGATGATGATGATGATGATGATGATGATGATGATGATGATGATGATGATGATGATGATGATGATGATGATGATGATGATACGACGACAATGATGGTGATCATGACGATAGCGACGATGATGAAGCTATCATCGGTCATTATGACGATGACGTTGATGACGATGACGTTGATGCCATGATGTATTTTGCACAGGAGAAGCTGGAGAACGCCAAGTACGGCCTGACCGTGGCTCGCCGAGCAGGTGCCCGCATCTACGCCCTTCCAGAGGATGTAGTTGAAGTGAAGAGCAAGATGGTCATGACGATATTCGCCTGCCTCATGGTCGTCGACCTACAGGGCAATTAGCTGCCAATCAACAGCTGTCCGCACTAATCAACAGGTGTGGTGCCAATCAACCGGTGTTGTTACCTGGCCCGTCTCACCTGACTGACTCTGTTACGGAAAGGTCCCAAACCACTGGAGTTTTCTCTAAACCAATTTCTTGGCATCGATGAACTTCAAACTTAATCTCTGCGCATCAATCTGTAAATATATTTTTGCGCCAAGTAAATACTGTTCATTGTGTTTTACTGGCTGCAATAGCTGCTCAAGAATACACAGCGAACTGCTTAGAATCTCTTGGCACTATAGGGACTCGATTGAACCGAGCTTATCATATAAATATATAATAAGCCCCTATAAATGAACACCTAAATACATGCTCCAACATGCGCAAAAACTTACGCACATTCTACATGCGCATAGCCTATTAGTAAAGATGCATATAAACTTGCCAGATGAAAGAGTAAAATGTATTTTTCCGACTTGATTTCTTCCGTTGAGGTTCAAACCAGTTTGGAAATTGTTGGGTTGAAAACAATAGAATACAATACAACTGTATTTGTTATTGAGTTTCCAAAGTTGATAGGTGAACACACGACTATTCGACAGAACATCGAAGGTAGGCTACTGAGCAATTGTGAGTGAAGGACTTGCTCAAGGTCCCTATACAATATATATAGTGACCGTATGAGCCCGTACTCTGCGCTTTACAGGCCAAGCGCATTATCTGCAGTCGGCTACCGTCCTCAGAACAGGGCTGCCGACAGAAATTCCGGGCCCCTAGGCAGAGCAGTCACGGGCCCCTAACTATCCTTAGACTTTATGGCTAATTTTTTAAACAAACTGAAATAATAATAGTGCGGGTACAACCCTACAAAATTATATTTATATATGCAACTATTGTAGTTATGTGTCCGTAATAATATTATATTTTGAAGAGCATAAATCATAAACTTTGTATACAGTTATAAGTTGATTGCTGGGCCCAGCCGGGCCCCTCAAGTCGCCGGGCCCCTGGGTTTTTGCCCCCCCCTGCCTCTCTCGGCGGGCCTGCCACAGAATGCTGTACAGTAAGGGCTTCTGCTCATAGCAGAGTATCGTATCACTATAATACAGTTACCGACTTTGAATCCCTATCGCAATGCCTATCTCTTGTGACACAAATTGGAATGGGTTTGAAACTCTAAAATCCCAGGTCAGAGAGCGCATACTAACTGCCCATGGTCTATCTGGCCCTGGCCTTTACGATGTGGTGAGGGCGACAACGGTGGCACGCCTGTTGTATGCTGCTCCGGAATGGTGGGGCTTTGCCAGCCAAAGGGAGAAGGGAATGCTCCAGTCTGTAATGAACAGATTGATCTTTTCATCCCAATGATCCAACTTTGAAGAACTATGCCTTAAAGCCGACACCTGATTGTTTTCATCAATCCAAGATTCTATTATAGCAGTTAAGTTAATTTTATTTTAGTTATATTATAGTTAAGTTAGTATTATTTTTAGTTATAGTTATAGTTATAGTTAATGGATTTCATTTTAGTTAATTTTAGTTACTACTACGAATAATTAAGGCTATCAAAACCTTCGGACTATCGAACCTTCGGACTCAGAGCTTTAAAACCTTCGGACATTATCGAATACACGACTTTCCAAAGTAACTGACAAATTGTGTAAAAAACCCGTTCTCATTTATGCAATGCCCATCTCTTGTTTTATTTTTTGTGTAACGAAAATAAAGATGAATTTTCGTTTCACACTCTATTATCCCAGGGCAGAGAGCAAATCAGAGAGCGTATTCCAGCTTTACCATAACGTTAGAATCACAAAATTTAACGTGTACTGTAGTGTACACTCCACAGCGTTGTGTTTTCTAGAGGGCCTCTGAGTAGGTATCATGAATGGGTGCTATATCAAGCTTTTTTAATTGACTGGTTGATTGATTGATTGATTGATTAACCAGAATGCGGATTGTTCAATAAAGAATATACTTACTTACTGACTGATTGATTGATTGATTGATTGATTGATTGATCCAGCTGATTAGAGCAAAATTTAACGCGTACAGTGTACACTCCACAGCGTTGTGTTTTCTGAGTAGATATTGATTGATTGATTGATTGATTGATTGATTGATTGATTGATTGATTGATTGATTGATTGATTGATTGATTGATTGATTAGACCGCTTGGACACGGTTTTCAATTGCTTAGAGCCCTGTAACGCGTAGAGTTACTGTTTAGAGACCTTGAGCAAGTCGATCCTTGACTCACGATTATTGCTCAGAGGCTTCAGCGTCATTGATTGATGCACGACCATTACATGTAGATAGTTGCGATTAATAAATGCCGAATAGATATAATTGGACCAATCCCCCACTGCAGGTTGAAACTATGCATTTATACTTTTACGCGCGCAGTCAGTCAGTCTGAATTCCGAGGCGCACATGAATATGTTGCTAGGACCCAAGACGGAGTAAAATAATGGTGGGCCTTGACAATTGATTTATGTTGTTAGCGAATTGGCAAGTCGGGCCATTTGTAGTAGACGATTCAATCGTAATCTTGAACTCTGAATTTCTAAAACGCTAAGCTGAGGGCACCAGCTTATTCACGAGCGCTGATCCAAGAAACGATGGCCGCAGCAACTTAAAAAGATCGTGAATTTGTGATCCAGCAATAGAACTCTTTCGATGGGATTCGATTCGACTAAATGCGAATACATGAATTATCGAATCTAAAACTTCGCCTGTACAAGTCATGTCAGTTTTATTATATTTTTAATGTATTTTTATTGTATATTTTATTTTTAATGCGTCAGCTACACTGGAAAATTTAGCTACACAATTAAGTTCGAGTCTGTGTTGCGGAGTTCAGCAGAAAAGTGAACTCGTTGAACCGCCAGATTTCGTTCCAAGCGATTCTGACGCTGCGGAGATGTGGTGGTTCGGATGTAGTTCAGCCTAGATGATTCCACTCAAATACTGAACTGGTTTCGACGCTGCTGAAGTTCGGCTGCCCGATCTACAAAATACAATACAATACAATAGCGCTAAGACCATCTAAATTTCAATACAATACAATACAGAAATGAGATCAAGGGCGTCGGGAGTGATGAAGGAACTATTGGCGGATTCAAAATACTTGTGTTGTATGTATGTATGTATGTATGTATGTATGTATGTATGTATGTATATGTATGTATGCATGTATGTATGTATGTATGTATGTATGTATGTATGTATGTATGTATGTATGTATGTATGTATGTATGTATGTATGTATGTATGTATGTATGTATGTATGTATGTATGTATGTATGTATGTATGTATGTATGTATGTATGCATGTACATATGTACATGCATTAATGCACACATTTGAACTTTTCTATAGCGCTTTAGAAGCCTCTGAAAAGCGTTGTAAGCATGGTTTCCTAAAGGGCCTAAACAGGTGCGCCCTAACATAAGACCAGAATGTACGGATAAGAAGTGTTAGGCTAAGAGCTTTTCCTACTGATCAGGAAGGGTGAACTGCGCATTCTGGAGAGCAGTCTGAAAATCTCCTTTGCTGAAGTCGAATCCAAGACCGAAGACGACGGGTTCAGTCTCTTGACCACTCCGTCTCTTGCGGCGACAACCTACAGCAAAGAACCGCTGCTATTTACGAATGAATCTGGAAATCAGTTATATGCAATATAATTGCTGACTATCGGCTCTATTCTAGCGACTTCCATGGTTCCGTTATCGTCATGTTTTGTTATGCCGTACAATGCTATGCTATGCTATGTCGTTATCCTATGTTATGCTATGCTATGTTATATTATGTTGTGCTAAGAGCTTTTCCTACTGGATCAGGCAGGGTGAACTGCTCTGATTGGTGAGCAGTCTGAGAGGCGCTATATTTGCTGAAGTAGAATTCAATGCTATGTTACGTTATGGTTCAGTCTCTTGACTACTCCGTCTCTTACCCTACAGCACAGTGCATACACGCACTTCCTTACCTTACCGGCCTCTCTGTCTTCAAACCTCTTGCTGGCCTCTGGACTCCTTTGAGCCTATTCAAACCGAAGCACAGATTGAAACACGTCTTGTATGGCTAAGTCCATAATAGAAACAGATTCCGCTTAAACGCTGGGCAATGTAATGTAATGTAAATCTGCGAAAATTTCTCAGCGCCCACAAATGCCACGTCATGGAGACCATGTTATTCACCTATGCTATATCAAATCAAGTCCGCAATAGCCAAACTCCTCTGTTCGTTTCGGTGCCAGGTCAAAATCCGGGGACTCAAGCCGAGGCGCCAGCATGGTGCTACGGTGGCAATCGGTGATGATGGTGGTCGTGTGGTAGGAGTTGAATCAGGATACGATATCTTGAAGAGTTCGGTTTTCAGTCGTGAGTGGAAAGCAGAAGAGGAGAGTGCAAGTGGAGGAGAGTTTGAGTTACGATGTGAGATAGGATGATGAGCAAACTGGCGGACGTCTTTTGGGAGTCTGTTCCAAAGAGCTGGTGCAGCATAGACTAAGGAGAGGCAAGTTGTTTGCACATTCATGTCTTCATCGTCAAGCTGCATAATTTGATACCGGCTTATAATTAATCAATCCGAATTTATATAGCGCCTGCGAAGCTACAGATCTCTGCCCAGAGGCGTTCCCGACCCAGGCGAGGCGGAAGAGAACAATCTATGGCAACTGATAGAACGGAGAGAACGGGACTCTGAGGAGGAGACGCATCTCCGGGGGAAGACTAAGTATAAGCTGGGAAGTGAACGACAAGTCCTGCGTTGCACTGGCTCCCTCCCGGACCTTAGGATTCGTTTATAATGACCCATCCTTGCCGCATCAGAGACCGAAATGTCAGAAATAAACGGGTCACCTACGTTCCACTACGAACATAGCAGTAGTAGTTTCAGTGTAGACTCTAGAGTTCACTACGAACATGAGTTTTTTCTTTTATACAACTCCGTTACATTAAATTCTATAGCGCCTTATACGGGCTTCTCGTTGATGTCCCTTGTTCGCTTGTATCAAAACGTTGATAGTAGAATATTTCTTACCGAGTTAGGACAGTTCTGTTGATGAAGCGGAAAACAGAAAACAAAACACACAAAATTGCTCAAAACAATGATTACTTAAGTGTTTGGTTTCTGTGCTTTGTTCCATGCGATTATTTGGCGCCAGTAATCTTTAGAAGTGGGGGACGAAATTTCGCATCGTTTCACTTTGCGACTGTTACATTACAATAGGGGGCCTAAGTCCGTTTATGGGCAATACCAACAACTCCACATGTACTGGTATTTTGTAAACTCCAAATTTGTCTGATGAACTGAGACAGAGAGGCAGGCAGGCAGGCAGGCAGGCAGGCCGGCAGACAGACAAACAAACAAACAGACAGGCAGACAAACAGACAGACAGAAGGACGTAGAGTTAGATAGTTTGTTAGTTATCATCCAGTTAACTTTTAAGCTACTCACAAAAGCACCGTCAACCTACGTAACCTAAGTACCTAACTGAAACTGAAAAATAGGCTAGGCCTACATGTTATTATGTCTATAGGCCTACTATATAGTTTCATTTGCTTTATTATCCAATCAGCAGCAGCTTGCAAGATGATTAACGATTTAGAAATAAAAAAGAATTCGAATTGACCATCTTTGAAACGATCTCCCTCTTGCATTGCGAAAATTCTCCGTTACTCTCATTTCGCATATGAGAGCTCCGAATTTGCCATAATTATGCACAGTTATGCAAATGCTAGCCTTTGGCGATATCATACGTAGGTTTATATCAAATAATTTTTATAATTATCCAATATATGAAACAAAACACGTGATCTACATACCCGTGGGTGAAGCTGAAACAGTAGCAAAATGTGCACAATTTTAAAATTAAAACTAAACTCATTCAAGTTATCAAAGAAGAAGATGGGATGTTAGCAAGTAGATGCGTCTATGGAAGCTGCACTGTACGCGATATATCTATAACTGCGAGTGTTACAGTAAGTAAGTAAGTAAGTAAGTAAGTGGGTTAGTGACTTAGTGGGTAAGTAAGGAAGGAAGGAAGTAAGTAAGTAAGTAAATATATTCTTTATTAACCAATTGCTAATCGCACTTTTGTTTACAGATATCTCATAGGCCTACAGCTAAAAAGTATTTCAAATAGTAGTAGTTAGTAATCATTAATCGTTGATAGACAGCTTACATCTCCTATAGGGAGTTGACGTCAACCTCAGGCTACATTTTGTTATTCCGTGCTTAGTAGTTTACCGTTTTCGATCAGTTATTATATGGCTGCCAGAGCCGTTGGCGTCGATTATACATTACAATAAGCTTATTTCTTACAGGCCATGGAAATTTTAGATGAATTTTTAGCGCTGATGATGAAATATATAGCGTCATTCAAAAGTGTTTTAAAGGTATGTTTAACGTGCATTTCGTTATTCAGCGTTTAACGGCAGCGTTTAGTTAGCAGGGCCGTTTGCGTCGAAAATATATTACATAGCAGTCCTTACTTAATGTACTTATTATTATTTTATGCAGTTTAATTAATCACGATCGTAATTAATTATGACTGTAGTTAAGATCTCATTAATGATCCCTGGTAATAATTTATTATGAGGCGGAGAGGAGGAGAGGGATGGAGGGGCTAGGGAATGGTAAGGGAAGGAGAGGATTATTTGGGAAAGAGGGAAGGGGAGGGAAGGGAGATGAGATTGGGGATTAAGGGAAGGGAGAGGAGGCGAGGGGAGGCGAGAGGAGGGGAGAGAAGGCGAATACCGCGTAGGGTCGGCCGAGACTGGCGCAGCCAGCGGGTAGTCACCGTTAGAGGTCGCATGATTTCTTTTGTTCTTCAGTATATTAAATCTGTCGCCAGGTGGCGCTCCGATCATGCGATTTTAAGTGGAGCGTGCAAACTCCCTAAACTTAACCGTCTTAGGACGGGCAAACATCTAGTTTATTATGACTGTAGTTAAGATCTTAGTCATGATCCCTGATAGTAGGCTATTATGGTCATCGCTGAACATTATGCTTATATTATTTAAGAGAGATTTCGTAGCTATGGTTGCAGTATCTTATTGTTACGTCATGTTGAGAATAAGAGCGATTATGTACATAGACTAGAAAGAATAATACAGACAGACAGACAGACAGACAGACAGACAGACAGACAGACAGACAGACAGACAGACAGACAGACAGACAGACAGACAGACAGACATTTTGAATGAATGCTACTTACTCTGCACATCTATTATCCAAATTTCGAAAGTAAAGCAGAATTAGAAGAAAAAAAAACAGAAACAGTTTGACACTTATGAAAAAGTCAAATTTCTCTAAAATAACATTCTCTAAACTCTGCTGCACACTTCACAACCTAATTAATTTAAGTAAGTAATAATTGCTATTATTTCTATGATTAGCCTATTACGTCTACTATTGAAATGACATTTATCGATTGGTGCCTTGTGCATTTATTATAGCGGCGCTATAGCAGTTATCCGATTTGATTAACAGTTTCATGCTGCTTTCGATGTTTTGTTCGCTAAGCTATTTTAGACACAGATTTCCAAGCTTCATTTATGCAAATTGTTAGCAGTCGTTAACATCTATTTTATTTTATTTTAATATGAAAGTCTTTAAAGCGTTTCAATGACAGCAACAGACTTCCTTCCGACTGCGATATGTAGATTCATTCATCATTTCAGTCGACACAATGACCAGAATTAATTAGAATTAGGCCTAATTATGTGAACTAGAACCTCATTGCGTTGTTATATTATATACAATATACATACACATACATACATACATACATACATACATACATACATACATACATACATACATACATACATACATACATACATACATACATACATTATAAATTGTATATATATATATATATATATATATATATATATATAATTTGATGTCTCTGTGGTGTCATTTGATTTATTAATAATACCTGTGGAAGGGAAGAGCAGTCCCTCGATTGCTCGTTAAGATTTACCTGCATCTAAAGATCCTGAGAATTATGACGACGACGACGACGACGATGATGATGATGATGAAGACGACGACGATGAAGCTTTTTATTATGAGACTGAGTACTACTGTAATTGAAAGCGATGCTACATAACTAGGTGTAGGTGTTATCTTTGCATTTCATTCGTGATCGAAGCCAAACGACTTTGATCTTGTGTGTAATGTAATAAATGTCAGTTTACATTACATTACACTATTGTATAGCCCCCTTCTAAGAAGCGCCTCAGCAGAGTTTCCTATCCAGCGACACAATCCACCATCAGACAAGATCGTAATCGTAATCGTCAGCTCCAAACTTCTAAAGCGCCAATCGAAAGCCAAGCGCAGGCACCAGCTTATTCACGAGGGCTGACGTGTGTTGCTGGGTAGGTAGCTTGGCCGCAGTTTCTCTGAAACAGCGCTATATAAATTCCAGTTGACATCATGCCACATTTTCAACCTTTTGCGAACTACAAGCAGGTGAGGCGTTGTATGCATGTATACGAGAAAAGGTCTTACCAGCTGAATGGAGTCGAATGGTTGGTTGGATGACGTTTTATGGAAATAAAACACAGAACAAAACCTTCGTGTTTTATTTATTTACTTTTAAGATCATTCCTTCTCATTAAAACTCGTTCATATCTCGAGTGTTCTAATCTAATTACTTCTACTGCATATGTCTTTTAATTCTTTCTCTCTACCTGTTCACTCTCCTCAGTTTCCTTTTGTTAATTCGTTCTCAACTTAATACTTACCTTGCTGCCATCAATTGTCTCAATCAGTCAATCAATCAATCAAGTATTCAATCAATCAATCAGTCAGTCAGTCGGTCAGTCAATTAATCAATCAGTCAGTCAATCAATCAATCGATCGATCAATCAATCAGTTAATCAATCAATCAATCAACTAATCGATCGATCAATCAATTATTTAATCAATCAATCAATCGATCGATCAATTAGTTAATCAATCAATCAATCAGTTAATCAATCAATCAATCTATCAGTTAATCAATCAATCAATCAATCAATCAATACCGTATTGATCACCATAATACTAACACATACAAACGCAATTTAGACATACATGTATTGTACAGTGATGCCAATAGGCAGACCCAAGGAACATAAGGTTTCGCTAACAAGGACTAAACTTCTGGATGTTGACCTGATTACGGTTTGATTTTGGTGTGCCATCGGTTGATGTCTTGTGCACTATACACCGGCGCCATAGAAGCTGCCAATTAACATACAGCCTGGCAGACAAACAGAAACTAATTAAACTAATTAATTACACCGCCTGTCGCTGAGTAATTTACGACAATTATTGACGAATTCGATTACAATCAACAGAGAACAATAATTTTCAAAATTTATAATTTTGTACATAGTAGATAAACGATGACATGTATTGCTTCCGAGACAGCCTAATTAACCTAAGAGCAGCCTCCGTAGATAAATTATGACCATTATACTTTACTGCTTCTCTAGTTACAATTTTATATATCAGCAGTAATAATGCAATGGTAATAATGAATTATTAAAAATGTGAGGTAACTGTGATCTTACAGTTTCTTAGTAATATCTGGGAAGGGAAGCGCCGCAGTGTCTTGAGCTAACCCCGGGACGCAGCCTGGGTATGGGGTAATATAGTGACTTCAATTTTCTCAGCTTCGGTATTTACTATTTAGGGTGTTGACCGGTCCTTCTCCTTATTCGTCTCATCTTCCCGCCGATTGTGTATACAGTGAACTCATTTTAAGGCGGAGGCTCTAGTTTTACCGACGTTGAAATATTTTGGGCGGTATATAATTATTATTTGAACCCAAACCTCTGAGCTGACAATTCAGCATCCTGACTTCCAGACGAGTGTGCACCACTCATAGCTGGCCCGGTAAGCTGCATCAGTGAGAACATACGTCCCTAGCGTCTCTCTGCGTGCGGCTGCCCGTTTCCATACCGATGGTTGCTTATTTAAGAGATTTAAGTCTTGGTCTAGCACGGCCCGTACATGGGGACCTTAAATGGCATGGCACCCATTCAAATGGGCAGCGATGGTGAAGGATCTCACCCGATCAACTCAATGCAAACTGAGCAGGGTCGAGGCCGTACGGGTGGTATAGACAAACGAGTACAATGACATTTACTGATTATTTACTGCCAGTTAAATACAAAGAAGCATTTCCTTGTCTAATAATTCATCTTTTCGTTGTCTTTGAGTTTCTTAACGAATGCCAGTGGCACGTCGGCTACCCGTGCGTCTTATATAGCCGAGACTCACGCGGCTCAAAACAAAACGCAAAAGATTTTTTATGGAAATTTTGGACAAAGAATATTTCCGGATTTCTTTCATAGCAGGCGTTAAGTCTGTGGTTCGATAAAACTTCTTTCAAAGGCAAAGGTCTATCACAGCGGTATGGCGATGTAGGCTGTTAGTCTAATAATTAATAATCAACGGCTCATAGGTCTAATTCGCAGGGATGGGCAAATTACATGGTAAAATGTAATTGAATTACAAATTACAAATTACTTGGGAAAATGTAATTGAATTACAAATTACAAATTACTTTAGAAATTTACTTGGAAATTACAAATTACAAATTACGTAATTTCAATTACATCAAATTACAAATTACATGCATAATTATGATCAACAAATTCAGTCCTGAAACGCATGCTTTATTTTCACTGTTCATACATGTATTACACTGTTTGGAACTGTTTATTTAATTTTCTCTAAGAAGTAGCAACTGTTTGAACAAGTTATCGATAACCGGCGTCTGTTTGACCTTACAATCATGCTTGCAAAACTATAATGAGTCTATCTACCAGTGCAGATGAAGGAAGTGCAGCATTAAATTGTATAAATAATGTCTTTACAGTTATCTATGTGTGGCCTACAAAACATAGAAGTTGTATGGGAGTTACTTCTCACTGGATCGATGTATCTACATAATACACTTGAGCAATCTCAGTTGCCTTAAGTTGCAAGCAGATGTTTTGTTGGAGCTCATATGGAGTAACGCAACTGTAATACATAATGAGTTCGGTCTAACACTTGACAAAATTGCTGCTACGTTTTCTGACAATGGCTCCAATTTTGTGAAAGCATTCAAAGAATTCAGTGTTGCTATCGTTCATTCCAGAGAAACTATAGTGATGGTGATCAAGATAAGGAAAAGATGCTTTCAAAACTGCTCTGGTTATGGAATCTCTGGTTGTGGAGTATCTGATTCTATTTTTCTTTTCAAAGTAATTTGATTTTACAGATGTAATTTGAAATTACAAATTACATGAAAAAATGTAATTCAATTACAAATTACAAATTACATTGATCCAGAGCAACAAATTACAAATTACCAATTACAAATGTAATTCAAATTACGTAATTTCAATTACATCCATTAAATTACTGCCCATCCCTGCTAATTCGTAATAAGTAGGCCTAGTTCGCATTTAATAATACGTGGGTCATATTAATATTTTACTCTTTGTTAATAATAAATAACATATATTTAATACTGAACGGTCATTATTATTTCGCCCATATGTAGGCCTAAAGGGTCAAAATAGATAATAATTATCTCGTTATTACTATTACTAATGAGCGCCTCTGAGTAGGTTTCTTGAAGAGGCGCTATATAAATTCTCGGAATGAATGAATGAATTAGCAGTCAATTATTTATAAACAGCTACATGTAATTAGCATGAAATCAACGAAAAGGCTTATACTTATAATTCTGTATCATCTGTTGTTTTTAATAAGCCCACAATTAATTATAAATAACGCTTATTTAATTATAATGAGTCCTAATTAATAATAAAATGGCTGTCTTACCTTGAATCCCTGCAGCATGAAATTGAGCAAAGGCAGAAATATTGAGAACAGAAATAAAATAGAAAGTGGTTTAAATTATAAAATTTGTTAGTGTAATTACAAATTTATATGGCGCCACTTCGAGACCAAACTAATCAAGGGCGTAGGTAGCGGCGCTCTATCCGAGCGCAATCAGCGCTCGTGGTAAGCTGGTGGCGTTTGGCTTTCGAGTGGCGCTTTAGAAGTTTGGAGATTACGATTACGATTACGAATCTGGGGCGGCCGAATTTGCGTGTTGGAATTATTCTTCGTTTCCGCTTTAGATTCCGAACGTTTTCGATAGTATTTCCTTCGCATATCATCTTCATATCCATGAACTAACGTATGGAGCCGGATAAATTTGTTCTCGGCAGATGAGGAAGGTCTGGGGTCTTTGGCTTGACATCAGCCGTCAATCACAAGTGACCTTTTGACCTACCGACTAGCATGCTAGTTTTACGCGGTTCGCGGGTTTTCGTAACGTTGCGTCATCGACCACCGGCGTGAGGCCCGCTGAGCGTTGTCTTCGCCGTGTGGCTCTGAGTTGGCTTCGTCCAGGAACTCTGGGTATGGTGTCATCATTGGCGTATTAGGGGGTTTATGGGTTCAACCCCCAAATAAATTACCGAAAATTTGTTTATATGCTTTTATATGAGAAATACGAAAAGCGACCATGTGCGACCATGGAAATCCCCCCCCTCAAATTGTTTCCTGGCTATGCTACTGGGTGCCATCTGATAGATTTTGGTGAGTAGGCCATATCCGTTTGCTGGACTCCGCGCGTTTGCGTATTTTTTCCGTTTCAGCTGAATATCTTCTGGATATAGGCTACATGTTCATTGTTCGAGGGGCCTTAGCCAGAAAAATTTTCGGAGGGGTTTTAAGTTTTCGGGGTTTCTATTGGAAATTGTCGTATTTTGTGCACTTTTAGTTTTTAATAACAGTAATGCACTATTTCGGGGGTTTGAACCAGTAAAAACACACCATAAACGCGTCCATGCATTGTTCATAGGCTCTGTTCTGAGTGGCATTCCACACATCATTTGGTTTAGCTGGGGTTCCTAAGGGTGCGATTTTAAACGTCTATACAATTGACTTATATAATATACTGCCTGCGTACATAATGTTTGCATAAACAACGTACATGCATAATATATATTGATAGCATTCATACATGTAGGCCTATACATGCGTGCATACATATATATACACATAATAGCTAGATACATATTGCATATATAATGCATGCATAGGCCTACACACATATCTACGTAAATGTATGCATAGTGTTGCACACATACATACATACAGTCGCCGTGTATTTAGTTAAATATTGACTTCGGCGCTGAAAGAAATTTTAATATAATTGTATTGTATTGTATGTAGAAATTTATAAAGCGCCTCTCACAGTCAGAAGCGCTCCCAGTGCGAAGAGCTCTGCGTGAAAAGAAACGTCTTAAGATAACGAGAAGAGGCCGATATCTCCCAGTTAAGATCACAGATCGAATCGAAGAGAGAAGGTCAATTCCAGACCAACAGATGGGCAGTAGCAGTCCGCGAACGAGGTACGAGACGGGCATGCCGGTCTAAAGAGCGAGGAGGGAGCGACCAGAAGCAGTCGAAAAGGTTCGGCGAATTGAATCACAAAGACAGCGCATGGAGGGCCAGACCTAAGAGCACCCTAGATGTAAGAAAGAGAGTTTTGAATAATAATACCTATTTTTATATACATGCAAACAAACATACATAGGGCCTACATACTTCATACATGCATGCATACATATACATGAACGGGTAGTCAAACAAATATCCGTTGGATTAGTCGATAGAAATAATATCAGCGATACTGGATCATAATAACAATACTACTGATTGATAATAAAAAAAGGGAAAGAGACTCAATAAAAAATTAAAATTATAAAAAAACGGAAATGAACAATAATTGCAATATAATATATATAGGGCCTACTCCACTCACCAGTCTTGATGGCAAGTCTTGAGGTCCAGATTGCAATTCTCCGTCTGCGACTAAAACGAAATTGGATTGAATTTGATTGAATTTGATCCTTTGAGATCAGATTAGATTAGATTAGATTAGATTATATTAGATTATATCAGATTAGATTAGATTAGATTAGATTAGATTAGATTAGATTAGATTAGATTAGATTAGCCTGAAGTCTAAGACTATATCGATCGGTGGCGTTGGACAATTTATTTTAAACTGTGAACGATGTAACAATTATAAGAACACTGGAAGTGATATTAGTTCCAGTTAAAACTTTGAAATATAAATATTGGAGGCCACAAAAGCGGCAGATTATTTGATCCGCTCTCTTCTTCACCCACACCTCTCTCTTCAGCCTGCCCACCTTCTCCCCCACCTTTCCTTCCTCTGTCCCACCATCTATTGATACATCCCATCCTGTCTTTTACTTCCTCCTAACCTCTCTTCCGCCCACACGAGGTTTCTTCCCACCACCCACACTCTCTGACTCACCCTACTTTCCACCTTCCATTTCCCCCACAGCCCTCTTTTGCTACCGTCCACCTTCTCATGCTCGTTCCTCTCTTCTGCCATTTCCACCGTCTACTCCCCTCCCACAGTCTTTCTTTCCCTCTGTCTGTCTGTCTGTCTGTCTGTCATTCTGTCTGTCTGGTCTGTCTGTCTCTGTGTCTGTCTGTCTGTCTCTCTCTCTCTGTCTCTGTCTCTGTCTCTGTCTCTGTCTCTCTCTGTCTCTGTCTCTGTCTGTCTGTCTGTCTGTCTGTCTCTGTGTCTGTCTGTCTGTCTGTCTGTCTGTCTGTCTGTCTGTCTGTCTGTCTGTCTGTCTGTCTGTCTCTCTCTCTCTCTCTCTCTCTCTCTCAATCATCGAAGTGTCTTCAGTTTACGGATATGGAACGTACGGCGGATGGTCCTCAAGCGTATCCAGTGTCACGGATCAAAAGATCAGCCACTTCCGGCGCTTCCCTGCAAGCCCCGCGGTCAAATCAAAGCTACATCCAGACGACGCCAGAATCAGCGTCATCCGAAACCAAGCAGACGACCTTCTTAGCACGTGTGTATGTATGTATGCATGTGTGTACGTATGTGTGTATGCGTGTGTGTATATGTATAACCATAACCATAAATTTTATTGCTTCTTGTTGCACAGAATGACATTACAGTAAAAAACAAGACATTCGTTGATTTACAGGAAACAATGAGAGAGTAAATGATCTTAACTAGTTAACTAAAATCAAAGTTGAAAAACAATTAGTGTCTGCATCGGGCACAACATATGCATGCAGTATATGCACCAGTGCTTTTTTTCAGCCGGAGCGGTCCGGAACGGCGTTCCGGGACCTTTTTCAGCTATTAAAAAATAATTTAGTTAATTTAAATCTTAATGAAAAAATTATTTAAAATTATTTAGATACTTTAATCTAATGTCGGTGCTAATTTCAGTGTTTATTGGTATGGACATAAA
>JACEVL010000770.1:222500-315000 GCA_020284085.1 Aporrectodea caliginosa
CAGGCCAGAGTTAAGCTAAGTCGTGGTATACGGTAACCTATACCTATCGATTTTCGTTTGACTGAGCGCCTATGAATAAGCTGGTTCCCGCGACTTCGCTTCTTGGTCTCTGTAGAAATCTCGAGATTACGATTACGGTTACCGTCAGTTCACCGACGCTCAGTCAAAACAAGCTCGAAGGCAGGTAAGGTCAGTTCCGTTCACGATTCCAGGTTAAGCCAGGGTCATGCAGACAGACAGTCAGACGGCTGGATATATACGGTGCATGTTTCTATTCCTGCTCAAAGCCGCAATCATCGTTCGTAATCGTAATCTCAAGACTTCTCCAGCGTCCAAAAAGCGAAGTCGCGGGAACCAACTTATTCACAGGCGCTTAGTCAAAACATAATAGATAGGTGGAGTGGAATCGCTTCCATGGCAGGTCAACATCGAAATGGGTCAGGCAGGCAGACAGTCAGACGGCTAAGGTTTGGGGGTGTTGGTCGTTGTCAATACGTAGCTGAGTTAATAAGGTTGCCGAACTGGTAAGGCGTCGGTTTTTCACCCCAGCGACGCGGATTCAAATCCCGAGAGGATATCGATAGGAGTGACGTCTTAGATGCAAAACACGCAACTGTTTGGCTGTTTCTGCACGCACTGTGGTGACCTGTTCGGTAGCGAGCTTCGGCTGTACGCTTGCGGCTGCCTGTTCAAGCACGCTGAGCGAACTCATTGTAACGAAAATAAGAAGTCGGTTGTGCAGGACTATCTCGATAAACAAGCAGTGGAAATTTATATCTGGGTGGGTTGGGCAGTAAACTTTCCACTAGACGGTCTGCACGAGCGGTTTCAAACTTAATTTTTTAATTGTACCACCAGGTGAAAATCGAATGTTGGCGCACCACCAGCAAAGGTCAGCTCGAAAAGAACAGGCAAAAGCGAAGTCCCCTTGCAATTAATTATTAAGGGAATTAACATCGCAAGTTTTTTCATGGTATGGGGGCGGGTATTAGAGTCGTAGCCTAAGTAGAAAAATTTAAAAATTAATATAATAATTTTACGGACGTAGCTATAGCTAATCAAAGAGAGATGGGCATAAACTGATTGAAAATGTTAATTTCATGATTTTTTCTCGTACCACTTAGCGACACCTTGCGTACCACGAGTGGTACGCCGTACGCGTAGGCTACCACCACCGTTTGAAAACCGCTGGAGTGCTGGACTACACTACACGCTGATTTGCAGGACCATTCTTCGCTTCCCGTTCTCGTAATTTAATTTCGAAAACAATTTCTCCAGCTACGCACGCTTTTGAGACAAATTTTTTAATCTGCGCGATTTGAGTACCCGGTATAGCAGCAATAACGAAACAGCAGTGAAACAATACTGAAATAAACATAGAGCAATAATGAACCACGATAATTGATAGAGCAGTTAAACAACAGGCTACTAGAATAATACTCATAGAGCAATAATGAACCATAACAATTGAAGCAGCAGCAGCAGTGAAACAATACTGAAATAAAACCTAAAACAACAAACGAACCATCTCTGAAACAGTATGAAACAAAACTGGACTAATAGAGTTAAACCAACGACCATGCGCTGGCTTCCTGGAGTGTCTTACCTCCTTCGAGATCTCCGGCGACGATGGCACTTCGAAGTAAGACGGTGACGAGGGCGATGAGCAGCCAACAGGTGTGCCGTTTGCTGCCACTCATCTTCTGTTGTCGTCCATGCGTGACAGATTCGCTTCCTCTACCTTCCGCCATCTTCACGTCTCGGTTGCTGATGCAGGAACTTGCCTCTGATGACTTACCGCTCTTTATCTCTCTCTTCCTTCAGTCTTAAGACCGGTCGAGGAAAAGCAGCGCGCGCACCGGTTGAAGATGGCCGTAAGAATGACCGTCTGTGACGAGCAGCAGCGAATTTATAGACAGGTTAACGAAGGAGCTATATAAGGTGTATGGAGACGTACATGTATGCGTGGGTCTCAGCCAGGGCAGATGGAAGCTGCAGGGCTCTATTTTTAGAGTGTGGCTGACTTCTGTCTAGTCTGGAAACATCTGTTGCACTGTCAATATTGTTGATAGCTAATCTAATCTAATCTAATCTAATCAATCTAGTTTGGTCAGGTCTGTTCTGTCTGTTCTAATCTCTAATCTAATCCAACCTTAAAACTTCTATATCGCTGTTTATATAGTTGTTCTAACGCGCAAGAAATCAGATGATGGTCGCTTCCCTATGATGTAGATCTAATGTAAGCCTAATCTAATCTAATCTAATCTAATCTAATCTAATCTAATCTAATCTGAAAACTTCTATAGCGCCGTTATCGTTATGCACACTCGATATTCGCTCAAAAATCAAATCCGAATTACGAAACAGACTCTGCCTACTCTTATCTAAGATTGCATTAAAACCTGATTCTAATCATCCGGAAGCAACCAATCGAAATGGACGATGGTCGCCATAGATACGGGAAGAGAGGAGCAGACCAGGAAGGACCTTGCAGCTATCCCTATAACAGAGGGGACTTTCCAGACGTACGCCCCCAAATTATCCCCAAGCTTGGCTTCTTATCTAGACGCAAGAAATCCAGCAATTAGTTCAACTCCTACAACGCTCGTACTCTGGCAGTGCCAGTCCCAAGCCTCGATAAAGAAGTAGGGCAACGATGATCATCTTTGCTATGACGCGGCTTCGTTAAACACCAACTATAGGCCCTACCCACCACAATGAGTTCGGCCCTTACCTTGAATCTTCTGGGTGCGCCCCTGATTTATTATATAGACGAGGTGCTAATTTGGCGTCTCATGGACTTCCGGTTCTGGGCATGACTCTTGTCGTTCGTACTCTACTTCCGGTCATCGTTGCTTCTATCGAACGACTAAGTGGACGCCATTAGATGTCTCTTAGTTAGCAAACAGCGCGCAACAAGTGAGGCAGTTAAGGCATACCGATTATGTAAAGACAATGCAAAGACAATATAAGGACAATGTAAGGACAATGTAAGGACAATGTAAGGACAATGTAAGGACAATGTAAGGACAATGTAAGGACAGTGTGTAGGGACAATGTAGCCTACAGAAAATGTAAAGAAAATGTAAAGACAATGTAGCGATAATTTAAAGATAATGCAAAAACAATGTAAAGATTATGTAAGGGCCAGTAAGGGCAACGTAAAGGTAATGTAAAGAAAATGTAAGGACACTGTAAGGACAATGTAAGGACAGTGTGTAGGGACAATGTACAGAAAATGTGAAGACAATGTAAATTACAATGTAGCGATAATTAATTTAGCCTAATGATAATGCAAAGACAAGAGAAAGTCCGTAAAGACAATGTAAGGGCAGCGGAAAGGTAATGTAAAGACAATGAAAAGACAATGCCAGGACAATGTAAAGATAATGCAGAGACAATGTAAAGACAATGTAAAGACAATGAAAAGACAATGCAAGGACAATGTAAAGATAATGCAGAGATAATGTAAAGACAATGTAAAGACAATGAAAAGACAATGCAAGGACAATGTAAAGATAATGCAGAGATAATGTAAAGACAATGTAAGGACAATGACTTTTTTAACGCTACACTAAAACTGAGCGCAAAGCACCAATCACGCCTATCCACGAGCCCTGCTATAATAGCCCGAGATTTAAATCTCAGAAATAAGCCACCATCTCCCGGGAGGTTAATCTGCATCGCATGCACATGCACAGAGAGTCGCATGGGACGTACTCTCTAACCGATGTATCTAACTGAGCGAGTAGCTTCAGTTCATTCCTGGTCGCCTTCACGTGGAACATTGAGAGCCGCCCTGTAATTGTGGAATGAAGCTACAATTTTAATATTCAGTAGTAGTTTCAGTTTAACGACACTGTGTGATAACAAAGATCATTAGCGTCGCCCTCCTCCTTTATATAGGCCTGGGACTGGCACTGACAAAGTGCGATCAGTGGCGGAGTTTTTATTATTCATTAAATAAATGCATATTTATAAGGCGCGGCTTGCCAGAATCGCCGCCCGTGCAATATTTGCCCGACAGGCCTTCAGCGGGCAACGGCCCAGGCTCCACGGCCAAGGGAAGGGGAATGAATATCCTGGCTCCGTGGCCCGTCTGGAGCGATCCGGCTAAGGGCCTATAGGCCTTGCCGCAGTGTCCGGCTGGGTGATAGGCCTAGCTGTCAATTGGTCCAAGTTCTCGGGCGACAGAGAGAGTGTGGTTAGTGGTTTTGTTTCAGTAGCTACAGCTGAACGAATCGAAGGTCGTTTTCATTAAAAAATATCAGCGGCGCCTCAACGCGTGGCTAGACCAGTTGAGTCTACAAATGAGGGGCGGGTGGAGTGGGGCTGAGAAACCGATGTTCCACGGTTGCCAGAAGTGGAGGGGGTTTAACGTTTTCAGGGATGGGCAAATTACTCGGGAAAATGAAATTGAATTAATACAAATTACTTTGTGACATCAAATCTAATTTCAAATTACAAAATACATGGGAAAATGTATTTGAATTACAAATTACAAATTGTAAATTACGTAGGATAATTTCAAGTAATTTCAATAATATTACGTTTTTTCAATTGCTGAACTTATCCCTGGACATAAACTACGGCTTGCAATAGCCTACGAACATTAATACAATCGGCCAAAGTGTGGGGGTTTCTCCCATTCCAGGTGGGGAGTCAAACTCCACTGGGCTAGACCAGCGCTTTTATAATGAATAAGTAAGTGGGTCTTGCTTTCAAAGGAAAATCCCACTGGCGCACTAAGATAGAAGGTTTCGAGTTGCTCAATACAAGCTTACATAGGCTTACAGTGGAACTTGGTAGGCCTGTGTACTGCGACTGATACATGGCCTACATAGGTAGGCCTATGTACTACTGGCCTTAGCGTGAATCCGTCTTGGCCTCTACAGATCACATCATCCGCACAGTACTGGCGCTGGTGAGATAGTCAGCCAACCGGGGGAGGGGTTCGGGGAGGGGGTCAAAAAGGCATAGACAAGAAAAGATAGTAGCTTTACAGAGATTAAAATAATACTGTAACAAAACCAATGAAATCAGTTAAATTCTGTCACTGTTGGCTTAATTGTAACCAGGTTGCCTTTTCTTTTCTTTAGTCGTTTATTAAAATAATTATTCTTCATTTTGTGTAAACTGATTCTAAACTCATCCTCTAAATTCTAAGACTTATGATGCGATGCCTTATCTTCTGGCAACGGGATTCTGCTCTTCACTGGCATCTCTGGACGACCCTTCTGATTTGACGCAGCGCTCGAGAATAGGCTGTTGCCCCGCGCTTTACTTTTAAGTAGCGCTTTCAGATTTTCCGAGGTCATGATTACGATGCCTAGGCCGTATCTATTCGACCACGTAGCCTATTAACCAGATTACAAAGCCAGTGTATAACAGCACTGTTATAGCCATTAATGAAATTCGATACCAGTCCAGGCAACTACTCTGGGTGTGGCCAAGCCCTCAACAACCGAATAAAAATACTGGGCTGGTGGCTTTCAGTTCCACGATAGGGTAAGGCTACCCAGGTGAGGTAGGGCAGCTCTAACCAGGCTGTCCTGTCTTACTGTATCATAGAGAGAGCAGCGCTGGATAAGATCGACGGCCTATGAAGCCTTGCGTCGTCGCCGGCTACTGGCCGTCAGTGTCATTCGACTGTCTAGCCTGCGCCGGAAGAATGAGCCGACTGGGCTTTCCGGCGGCCGGGCGCCGACGTCCATAGCACAGTGCGCAGACAGGTTCTAGAGAGGTTTTAGGGCACGGGCCTGCAATCACATAGGCTGCGTCTTGGTATAATTAAGCTCGTGGCGATGTAGAGAAAACTGATAACTTGTTCTGTGTTGCTAGCAGGCACAGTTTACGCTGATTCTCATATTTACAAATATTACAGATGTTTTATTTTAGTAATTGATGCTTGGAAATGGCCAGTGATACACTCACTGTCGTTCGTGCGTTTACTTCTCTGCATTTAAGCATCAATAAAGCACGTTTAGTAGTATCAGATCATAGTTCAAAGTCAAGAAAAATAATAATGTCTTTAGTTTTAAAAACAAACTAAAAAATTAAACAGGTGCGAGTTCGATCAGCGTAATGTATAAAGGCGCTATAGGAATGGCTTTGAAAGTATACCGCAGATAATGATGATAGAGAAGTACCCGGTGCACACAAAGGGAACCCCGAAGGAGTCTTTGTGTCATGAAGAAGTCTTTCTCTTTAACGATTGTAAGTCATCTTAAAATGGTTTCTTTTCTCACTAAATAACCATCCTTACCCGTCGATCAGAAACTCCTAAAAGTGGACCATTTATTTTAGACGTTACTTTTCGTATTTCTGCTGCGTACGATGAGTCGTTAAGATTCTGGCTGTCGTTGCATGCATACCCCCTCTTAACGCACCATGTCGTTCGTCGAACTCTTGGACTGTAGTGGCTTTGCCAGAGTTTTTAGGGTTTTCAGTAGTTTCCAGCTTCATGAATTATATTACTTATATTTATCCGTTACGTAAACTTTAAATCACAGACGTTACATTGATGATCGAAATATTAGGTTTCTACTAAGTGTACTTATTCAAAGAACTCCAATATTGTCATCTGTAGCGATTTCAGTAGTTTTCAGTTGTCAACCATTCAGTACAATTAGTTTTTGTTTCTCTTAATTTTTCTGTTGAAAAACATCTAGATTTGGTTATTACGTATTGGAGGAAAAAAGCATTAAATGTATAGTGATGGAAGGAATTAAGTTAGTAAAATCTTAGATTATTGCATCAACCCAATACAGTGGAACCTTCTCAAACTTGTTGGTGTGAGCATCTGCTTTGGCAGCATTTCATCTTGCAAACTATCCCAGTCAGTCAATCTCAAAAGTGAATTATTATCATTACCCAAATTATTTTATTACAATTTTTTTATAAATTATTTTTATAAAATTATTTTATTAGGATCTATTGGTGGTCTTCCAAAGCCTACCCTCTTATCTGCCTACATTCGTGACAGTCCTCACTGGCTTTCTCTGTCCAGCGCTTACTCTCTGTGTTACAGGCCGACCACTCTAACCAATCAGCCACCATGCCACACTTTCTCAGATTCCCTTTTTCCAGAAATGAGTGAAGTTCATCTTATTTGTTAGACATTGCACTGATTTGGGTTGGGAGTGCCTCTGTTTCGTTGAGCGTTTCTTTTATAAATGTTCCATTACAATTGAATACACGGGTGGAATAAAGCACTAAGTACAAAAAAGTCATATCGAGTAAAATCGATATGAAATTTGTTTTTCCAAATTATGTTTTCCATTGATCATTAGAACCAATATGATGTGTTAGTACGTTGCAGTATGCTATTTGACCATGAATTTCGTTATTTTGTCAATTAGTATTCACAACATGAAACCGTTAAGGGATTTATTGTTTACTTAGCCTACCCGCCTGCATGCTTGCCTATTATGGCTGGTGTGAAATAGCACAAGTCCTGAGTTTTCAATAATATCATTAATATAAGGATGTTATAAAGCATTCTGACATTTTTCCCAGAAGAAATACTATTTTCTACTGCATTATTATTTTGAATAGAAACTATATTTTACAAGTATTATCCTAACCGCATTCTTCCTTCGCTTACTCGTGTTATCCGACCATAAGTCCTCGTGTTTTGTCCGAATCTTGCCTTTTTCCTTAGCACGACTTGCACTCTGCCTTTCAAATTCCGAATCAATATCATAGTATTCCGTTTCATCACTAGACTGTGACGAATAATAAGTAATATTAACTTCTGAAGACAATGAATTAGCGTGCTCTGCGCGAGCGTCCATTTTTGTTTACGTGTGACTGATAGGGTGCTGCCATACGGCGAATGAAACGTTACTATTTACTGGAATTAATGATCATTAGTGCTTTCTTCCATAGATGAGAGACCAATCTACAGGAAACACGCGAAAAGCGTATAAAAGAAATAATGGCACTTAGTGCTTTATTCCACCCGTGTATTCAATTACATTATTAAATTTTAATGTTTTAACTTGGACTTCTTTTCCATTTTCAAAGTTAGCCGCTTGTTGAAGTTCTGATTGTTATGTATAAAACTAAATCTGGCTTAAGCCAGTAAGTTTATGGCTGCATTTAGAGATTTATTTTGTTTTAAGTTAGTTTTATGATATTTTCATATTCATTAGTTTTAAAAGTAACTTTATTAGTATGACCCAAGGACCAAGTGAAATATATATGTGCACCAGTAATCTATTGTCATGTTGAACATAAGTAAAAAAAATGAAATCGGAACTTTGTACTTCCTGATTTATAGAAATTAATTTTTAGATTGAAATATTCTTTGAAGGTACCTTTGAGTGGGTTTTTGAAAATTTCTACACGTCTTCATATGTATAAATGCAATTCTCCAGCTTTTTTATGAGTCGTGTGGTCTTATTATTACAATCTGAGATGTCAGGATCAATAAAGACTTTCATCTCACTGGTTTTTATGGTTATGGAAAATTCCATAAATGTTGTAACTAAAATAGAGAATCGTCTGAGGATATGTAGTTAATTTCTGAACTTAGAACCCATGCATTTTTACCAGAGTATGTTCTCACGGTAAAGACCTATTTACAGGATTCACTTTCAGTAATGATTGACTGAGCCTAATGTTGTAGATTATTTCTGTTTTTCGTAAGTGTACATTCATTGCATTGCCAAAACAGAATATTATATTAGTCAGATTAAAATTAGTTGATTTCTAAAAATTCTCTCTAAACGTAATAGCTTCTTAAAGTATACTGGAATGTCCGTAAAACAAAGCTAGAGCAGGCAATCAAGATCCATCCTTAAACAAAACTATATCAGGTCAGTGTATGTTGTTAAACAAAACTATATCAGGTCAATCAATGTATGACCTTAAAACAAAACTATATCAGGCCAATCAGTATCCATCCTTAAATCTTGAATATCAGGTCAATCAGTATCCATCCTTAAAAGAAAACTATATCAGGTCAGCTTTGTAAAATGTTAAAGGTTTTGGAACCAATATCAGTTTATTTGGCTCTAGTAAACAATGAGGTTGGAAGACATGTTTTATCAATGCTTTTACTTTCCATATTGCATATTACTGTGATATCAAAAAGTTGCTTCTCTGCGAAATTTGCAAATGTTGAGAAAAGATTATTCAGCAAGTTTATACTGTTGCAATGGCCTACCTTTGGTGCCAATCTTTGGCACTCTCGAAGTGTCATCAACAGAATTTCCTTGGCGTTATAAGGTTAAATAGCTTTAATTTTATCTTTCACTTATCAGAACATATTGGTACTAGTTCAACAATGTTTTCTGCATTTGCAGAACTCCTGCTCTTTTGCAATGAAGATTGATTTTATTTATTGATTTAAATAAATCTGCAAAAATTATCCTGCGATTAGCACACGGCCTCTGAGCTGCACTTAACATCTTAAGGTGGCCCTCTGTTTAAAGAAGTTGCCCATGCCTGATGTAACCAGTTTAAAGGTAACATTTGTTAGCAGTCTGCTTGTGCTTTTTGCCAGCTGTTCTAGTAGTTTTTGGTGATGGAGTTGACTTCGATGGAGACAACGACTCCACAATGGTCTGTTCAGGACGTCATATCAACGCTCACTCCGAACCACATGACGACCGTCACCGGCCTCGACTGCCAGAACGTCGACGCGGCCGCCCTCGCCCAGACGCTCCAGTCCATCCTGACGACCCCTGACCCGTCGGTCTTTGCGTCCCAGATGCAGCTGATGCAGGCTGTGACGGGCAATCAGACAGGTGGCAACCAAGTGATGCTGATGCCACAGCCAGATGGACTGCAGTGGATGATGCATCAGTACCCGATGATGTTTGTGCCCAGCTGGTCCGTGCCGACCTCCACCGAGTCGCTTTCGGCGACGTCCGGGGAGGCGGTTCAGCAGGCACAACCCCCATTATACGCGCAGGCCGTTCAGCTCCAGTTCCCCGACGGCCTTCACCTCGCCACCGCTCAACATCAGAGTCCCGAATTCCGGAACGGCAACTCGGTTTCGGCGTCGCCGGTGCCGAAAGCCTCGACGAGCAACTCGCCTGTGCCGGTCGGCATAGCGATGAACCAACAGTCGGTCCAACTCGTCAACGGTGCCATTGGCCTTGGTCAGCAGTCGCATGTACAGTTGGTGCAGCCAGGTGCCACCGTGGTGCCACAGTCACAGGTGACGCAGCAGCCATCTGCTCAGACCGATGCCTCGGCTTACGGTCTCCCCGTTGGTTACACGGTTAATCGACAAGAGGCGATCAAACCGGAATTACCCAAGCCCCCGAAAAAACCGCTTTCTCCGTACATGAGTTTCAGCAAAGCGGTAAGCATATACCATTTTATTTATATTCTCAGTTGTGGTTAACAAGTTTTTTTATGTAACTGTTGCTAGTTGGATGCTTTTTAATGGCATCAAAGGTTATTTAGTGTTCTTCTAGGCTCAAAAACTACACAGAATTCTATTGTTTTAACATTTTCTTTGCTGAGAGAGTGGTTGTTTCTTTCTTAATGTGAAATCACAGATTTATGAGTAGCTAAACTGTCATCTAGATTTAAGTTCTGGATTAGTAATGAATTTTGAAAATGCATGGTACTTAGTTGATGTTTGATTAATACACTGGAGTTTCCTTATGATCTTGGCTAACTATAGCACAGAATATGATATAGTATGGATCCTAAATTTAATTCACCTTCAGAAGGTGACCTTGATAAAATGACAGCATTTTGTGAAAAATTTAAAGATGTGGAACAACCACGCTAAATGTTTGGAATGAAATATGTTGGATGTGTGTATACACCAAAACTAATTATAATGTTACCTCGCTATGATTTGTTCTTGATGTGGTTTCCAAAGTCAGTATAATGGTTTATATCAGAGGTGTCAAAAAGGTGGCCAATGGGCCATTTCTGGCCCACTCATTATGTATTTCTGGCCCTTGAAGCTTTGCCTTGACTTCTGTGATGTGCGTGACTGATATTGAAGATCAAAATTAAGCTTTTATAAGCCTAATTTGACTGTTTGTGTGCTTAACAATGCACCATGTAAGTTTTGTAAAAAAATTCGCCGAGCTTTTCCCAGACCCATGCCCCATTTTGCTCAGGCACCTTTGGCATCTTGGCCCACCACTTCCGGGAAACTGTTTCCACTGGCCCACCACTGAAATGTTTTGTCACCCATGGGCCATGGTGTATATGAACGTCTTGATTCTTGAAGGCTGTAGAACATACTTGTCTAACAGGTCTAAAGAGATAAGCAACCATGAGGTAGGCGTTTATATGCCAGAGAGCCACCAATGCTGTTGATGTTAATCTTGCGTTACCGTAACTATGAATCCATAATGTCTTTAATTTTTTTTCTACAACAAGATCTGGTCTAAAGTGAAAGGTGCCAATCCAAGCATGTCAGTCTGTGAGGTCGGTGCAGCCATTGGGCGTCTCTGGCGGGAGCTGGAGGATACTGAAAAACAACGTTACAACAATGCCTTTACAAACGACAAGGTGAGATCTTTCTGTCTGAACTCGTTTCCTCTGTAGGCGGTTTCGGTGTCTTTTTCAGATTTCCCTCTTTTTGACCAGACTTTACTGGGATTTTGGTATGCACACCGATTTTGATTAGAAGTTACCATCGACTAATGTCTTGAGCACTGTTCATTACGAGGATTTCATTTTGAGGATTTATACAATGCCTCTTCAGGAGCGCTCCCAACCCAACCTCGGCTAAAGAGGACAGTTTTAAGATTGCGATATAATGTGTCAGAGGAGACCCTTGGTAGCCGTGCCAGCAACTGAGAGAGCACGTTGCTGCCTGATAGAAGTTTGCGCATAGGGGACAAGAAGTTCGCTGTAGCAGTTATTGGATTATTGTTATACTAATTATTTAATTGTCCTGAAGTGGCTCATGCATGTTGGCATGCGACCATCATTTCAAACTGCATCTACAGGTGAAATTCTAGGTATATTGCACAAATTTATAATTTTCGGTTGTCGAATTTCGTCTGTGGTCCAAATTCCAGGTGAGTTATGCAGATTTCTTGTGGCTGTTGATTCTCATTGAAATGCAAATGTGTCTGACTGTAGGGTCGGTACGATCAGGAGTTACAGGCCTATCTGAAAGTGACCGGTCTCCAAGCGTCCGATCTGGTCAAACCGCGAACAAAAAAGAACCACCCGAAGCCTCCAGCCCACGCCGCTCAACAACCGAGGCCTGCTGTCAACGCGGTCACGGTCCCCATCTCACAACCTCAACAGCAGCAGCAACAGCAGTCTCAGCAACAGGCGCCAAGCGAGGCAGCGTTAGGAGCGGCCGGCGAAATGTCTACCTTGGCCGAGATGGCGCGAGCCCTTCCTCATTTCTCGCAGGTTTGGACTGGCCAGCAGCAGTACCTCGACCAACAGATGCTTGCTCAGTTGGGCCAGGCGTTGTTCACGAACTGTGATGGAACGATCAACTTCGTGGGGCTCCAGCCACAGGCAGTGAACATCCCAGATGAACGACAGATGACGGCCATCTTGTATGGGTTAGAATTTTTTTATCCAATATTCGGGATGTCTCAGAAACAGGAAACTAGCTGGGTTATCATTTTTATTATTCTTGCATTATTGTTTTTATCATTGTTGTTCTATTGTTATTCTTTTAATTATTTTAACCCAACCGAACAGCCTATTAGCTAACCTGAGAGGCAGCCGTAGGTGTGAAGTGTTAGCGACTTCATTTTCTTAGCCTCAGCACATGAGTGCAGGTGGCCAGTCTCCCTTCCGTGTCATAATAATAATAATAATAATAATAGTTACAACAATTGCGCCATAACACGGCCATGCCGTTACAAGGGTGCCTTACAAAATGGTTAATCTTGCCAATGACTCTGTACGGTCAGTGTACTCATAGCTGAGTTGGCTAGGAGGCACAGATGGAGCAGAAATCTCCACGCAAATTTCTACCCTGGCAGGATGTGAATCCTCGACATCTCGTTTGACAGTCCAGTGTGCTAACCGCTGGACTATCGCACACCCCATGCTTATAGATGAACTTATTAATTGGCCAATATAAATACCTGGTTAATGATAATGATCATTCTATTAATAATGATTGTGGTTTCAGATGAATAAAACTGCAATTAATAATAATAGCAGTAATCACCGTCCACATGTTTATTTTTTGGTTTTTTTCCAGTCAGAACCAGGACCTCTCTCAGCCGACCAGTAACCCTAACCAGCAGCCGACGACGACCGACCTCGAGAAGGTCACTGGTGCTTCCTCGACCCCCACAGCCGACCCTGCCATGACCCAGCTGGGCACAGGCATATCCTGGCAGTGGCACACTCTCCCCACAGAGGGCACTCCGTCTTCAGGGCAGCCTTCCTCGACCGGGCAGCACGTGCTGCAGGTCAACGAACAGGGCTTAACTAGGACATTGCTTCCGCGGGTCGATTCGGGGGCAAAACCCGGCGATGGCGGGTCGGCCTCGGCAGCTGCAGCGGCGGGCCAGTCCCCGATGGACACCGGTTCGAGCGAGTCGCAGTGGAACCAGTTGGAACCGACCCTGCGCATGTCCCTTCTCGAGAAGGAGTTGCACCAGATGCGAGCGGCGCTGTCGGAGAAGACGCAGGAGGCCCAGCTTCTGATGCAGCAGCTCGAACAGGCGAATCGCATCATCGAGCAGCTGCAACGGAGGCGGACGCAGCCGGGGCAGGAAACCGCGGTCCGGAGCACGGAACCCAGCTCGATCTGATGTGCCGCACGAAGACTGGTTGCTTCACGGTTGCCTCTTGAGATCATACGGGTGTGATCGACCATTTCGTGTGGGGCGGAGTTTCCGGCCGAGTGCTGAACAAGATGAACAATTAAACCACGTCTGGCATTTCAAAATTCAACTGCTTCTTATAGGTTGCAAATTTCTCTTCAAAGCTGACTGCTGTAGTGTATTGGGTACAAGACTGTTGTCTGTAAATAGGTGATTTTTCGTTTAGGTAACATTTGCAGTCTTGTCCCGTACACGAAGGTAACATTTACAAACTTTTCCTGTAAAAAAAACAAGTGTGTTAGCACCTTATCGACGATATTGTACTAAAAGCGACTGGTATACGAATGCAGCATGTTGTTAAAGCGTTAAAGGAACCATGGCTTAACACTCTGTGACGAGTGTGTGCTTAAAGTGACTGAGAAACCAATGCTGCTCATTGTTAAAGTGTAGTTGCTGCTTATATGAAAGTTTGCTCTTGAAAGGTCGTATCTAGTTGCAGGTCTCATTTTTTAGCGCACAAGTATGTTTGTATGATTCGACATGAAATTATTTTTTGTATTTTTATGTCTTAATGCAGAACACGTGCCGTAATATTTTTATATGTCTTCTCGTCAGTGTCATTTCAGTTGTTGCTTCCATGCAGCTTCTGTAATCAGTGTGGAGGCGGCTTTTGAAGGCATCAAATCAGAACGGCTATCTACGGAGCCATACCGACTTAGGAGTCTGGTTCTGGTGTTTAGCACAGTGTTTGCGCATTTAATCTATTCTTTGTTCTTCTTGAGTGCACACATTGTGGCGTCCGCTGACATTTCTCAAGCGTGACAGATTAAGGATTAGAGATGTTTTGTAATTTCTGCATGTTTAATTTTCTACTTTCTCGGAAGGCAGGATTATTTAAGCTGTGCATGAAGCTAATGGTACGTAGTGTTTGTTGGATGCACCGTTGTAATGCTGCTTTGGGCAAGGCGAGGATACAGTGAGACGTGCAGTACAGTGGGAACTTGTTAACGTGAAGTCATGGGGACATACGCTTAAATTAGGCTGCATGTGAAAATAGATGATGTTGAGAAAGTAAATATTTAGCTCTACACTGCAGTTATTGTACGTCACTTTAACCAACACGGCGTGTTAGGTTAGTAGTTTTGTCAACTTTTGTGGGACATAACAAACCTTCGCGTTAAGCAGAATGGCATGTAGACTACCAGCTATTTATCGAGTCCATACTACTTGTATATCTACATTGACTGGCGGCTGGGAGTCTTGTAAAGAGGCTTCCACTGGATGCATTTCTGTTCTGCTGCTGTGGGTCACTTAAAATGCTTTTCATCACAATCAATGAGCATGGGCATGCAGTATTTAAAAAGTCTGTTCACTAGACTTTGTAACAGATGATGTTGGAGTCAAAATTAATTGCCCAAACTAAACCAAATGAAGTGTGACAAGAAAGCACAATGACTGGATGAATGTGTTCCTTATATTTAAGGCAAGCTAAGTGAAACGATGAAACCGCAGTTGTTGCTGTACTTGAATAACTTTTTGGCTCTTGTCTTCTATTTAATGTTTTTTGGTCTGCCTTGAGTAAGTTTTCATAAAAACTTTAATATATTGTCAAATGTCTCAGAGATTACAATGTTCGTGTCACTGAACAATTTCCTCGCTAATCATGAGACCATGGGCTCGGAATTTTACTGGATCCAGCATAAATGTTGATTATTGACTTCCACGTAATATGTGTAATTATGAATACATATGTATGTCCTTTGAGTCTCTGTCAGTTACATGACTTTGGAACAGAAAACAGAGGTATTGTGCCTGTTAAGTGAACAATCAGTATTCCACAGATTTTCTTCAGGGCAAATTAGTGGCCGTTCTTAGTCGTAATCCGGTGGCATGTTTTGGATCTTGGATCTTGGATCGTTGCTAGGTTATAGAAATTCTGGCCAGTGGTTGCTTGATTTTATATGAGTAACTGCAGCTGGTAATTTATGCTTGGGGTATGATGTTGCTGTTGGTAACTGATGTGTGAGGATGCTGCTGTTGATAATTTATGCATGGGGGGGCACAGTTGTCAAATGGTTGATGTTCTGGATTGCCTATCTAGATGGTGGTTGTTCGAACCTGGGGTCTGATGGTAAGTGCGTTGGTGCACGGATATTACACAATGCTTTGCAAGTTAGCATTTAGTTTACCATGCTTAAGCACAAAGGGGCATTGGTGCATGAAAGAAGAATTGCTCAGTACTTGAAAGAACAATTGTCAGGTACTTAGTCAGTGTGACATGGATTCTGTTGTGATTTCTAACCTGTCGGAGTGGACGTAAACGACGATCTGCGTAATGGATTAAAAAGCCTATTTTGTTATGTTGACCCGCCAATCGACTGTTGCTTCAGCATACATCCACATGTCTGATTGCTAGAGGAGCAGCTCTGTCGAGTCTCTGTCGAAGAGGAGCTATATAAATAATGTGATTACAATTACAATAGAAGAATTGTCATGCAAGTACCTACCCTACTTTGCCGCAGAGTCTTACAGGCATTTTACCGTTGGTCGGTTACTTGCAAAAGGAAGGTTTACTTGGAAGGATCAGGATATTATAATTTGAAGAAACAGATAGATTGTTAATCATAGTTGTAAAAAACGTTTTTTCCGTTTTTTATTATTTTCCCAAAAACGTCGCGTTTTTTATTTCTCGTCTCGTTTTTTTCCGTTTTTTATTTTTTGTATGTTCTTTTATTTATTTGTTAACTCTCTGTTACTATTTCATTAATTTTATTTTTGTCTGATATCCCTTACGTCGTCTACGTCCTTTCAAGGATTCATCTTATTTACGTCACTATTTAGTCACAGTTGAGAAATAAACAGCACTGTACATAGGAATAAAATTTATTAAAGTTATTTGAATTTCTAAGTTATCTAAAATGTTGTCTTTGCACTCAGTAATCTCTGATTTACTGATAAACTGACGGATATTACTCCATATCAAGTTCTTATATATAAGTCAAAATTGTAAGTAGACCTACAGTTTTAATTAAGTACACTCTATACTGCGACAAAGTTTAGTTTTTAATTGGTTGGTGCAGCTGTGATTTATATGGGACTTATGTATACAATTTAATTTCGAAAAGATTTCAATATTTTTTATTTCTCAATTTTAAACCAAACTTGACTGTAGATTACTGTTACTTGGTGTTTACTAATTCAGTTATGTAATTTGCTGATTAAAATTAAATTGTGTGCAGTTAATTAAGGCTTTTAACCAAAATGCAGTAAAAGATGTAAAAAAGTCAAATTAGTCTGAACTTTTTTCCGTTTTTTATTTTTTTCAATAAAACGACGTTTTTTCCCGTTTTTATTTTGATTTTAATCTTTTTTATGTTGTTAATTAAGTAGGACTTAGATACAGGGGCCGTCCATTGACGTCACGCACCTAGGGGGAGGGGGTCGGAAATTTGTGACGATGTGTGACGTGGGGGAGGGGGTTTAGTGTGACGTCACATCACGTCTGTGTAATTAAATTTAACAATTAACAACAATTTAACTTAAAATAACAGCACTAATTTTGAGTATTAAAATTTTCATAATTTTTTGATTATTTTAATGTATACGGGCACCATTATTAATAATTTTCTAATTATTTAAATATTTGTCACCATAAGATTTTTAAATACTTATTACAATGAAAATAAATGGGCATTGAAACATGTTTTATTATCATGTGGAAGTTTCGTTTTGGGGGGGTCAGAGCTTTGTGACGTCATTTTTAGGGGGTGTGACTTTTTGTGACGAAGTGTGACGAGGGGGAGGGGGGGTCAAAAATCGGCCAAAATAGCGTGACGTCATTTATGGACGGCCCCACACCTCTTTCAATTGTGTATCAATGCGACATGTTCTGATATGATGCAGCTGTGAATATGGGTCGTACATTTATTTTGGCTGTAAATCGTGGCTTCATTTTAGCAGCACTTGACTGTAGGTGGCGTTCGGTTTGCTTTCGATTCGTAAGCGGGACTGTGGAGTTAAACGCTGTTAACCGTGATGGATCTGTATCCAATTAGTCCGAGCTGAAGATCAGTGACTTTTGTTTCTGATTAATCTGTTTTTGTTGACAATCGTTTTTAGACACCTTTATAAGCTGGCAGTGTTTGTATCGTGTTTTTATTCTGCTTGCCGATGTACAGTGGAGCGGTCGTTTCTTTGAAACGAGCAACATATACTTGTAATTCTGACCTGATATTCGTTTTCACTGGTGTTCCGTTCGTTTTTAAAATAATTTATTTGCGTACTGTTGCTGTTTACCGATCGATCGATGGTGCCAGAGTGTTGTCAAAAGATTCGTTTCTTGCTCTAGGATGAACATCTATCTAAGGCGTGAACGGCAGGTGTACCGATTATTATCACTGAGTAAAACCTTACATCCGTCCGTCTTCTTCTAATCTGTTGGTATGTCAACTGGCCTATTGCCCCACATGTAGTAATAGTGTCAAATGCATACATACACTATACATATTATAGTTCCTGGGTGCTCTATCTGAGTTGGAGGCAAGCCATTCCAAACTTTAACGTCATACGTAGGACATATGAAGCGGACAGGACAGTATTCCAAATGGGCTTCAAGTGTACTACCTTATGGGACCATATGAAGCCCATGTTGGAATATGATCATTTCAGCTTCATATGTTGGAGTCCTGTTCCTCAAACTGGTTGGGGTCATCTGCAGTCGTGAGCTGCAAAAAACAGCATATGGTTGGACCCCTCTGCAGTTGGCATTACCCTTCTCATAACCTTTCTCTTTCGGACGTCAGCACTTCGGGGCTTTTCAACGGGGTTTTGGATATTCGATACTACTGCCTTGTCGAGGAAAGTGATTCCACAACGGTCCGCAGGTTGACGTCAACGGCTATGGTAGCCCTATGATGTCACTATTACCAACCCCATGCAGCGGGGTGCATCTTGCTTTATAAATTTATTTTTAGTCATGCTAATTTGAAGATAATGCCACTCAACAAACTGCAATACAGTACAATTTTACTGGTATCTAATAACCACACACAATTTATTACGGTAATAAAACGCACATTGAGACTGCAATGCCTTTGAACATGATGTGCACACTTCAAGATGAATGTAGACCGTCTCGAACACTAAATAAACATTTTGTAATTAAGAAAGTATAATTACCAAGTGCAGTTAATAATACGCTACAAAACAGAAGATCCTAATTGCCTTTGGACAGTAAAACGCACACTCTTAAAACCTGACAAACATTAAGGTTACCAACACTATCTTTATGTTTTAGCACCTACACTGTACTTAAAAATGGGGTAGTTGCTAAAAATTGCAGATAATTTTGTAACCAAATATATTATAAAAAGTGATCAATTAACTCAAAATTCTTACATATAACAGAATCTGCATAAGAAATCAACACAGACAGAATACTTTCCATTACTACAGGCAACTGCATAACGATTAAAACTGCAGCAGAGAATCTAAGCAAAATAAATGACATATATAAAACAGAAAAATGAATCCAGTTATTACGAGGCACATTTAAGGCAACTAATATTAGTCACTGTCATTTCTCTGCATCTTAAAAAGCTTAATTTTGACATTAAGTGCCTTAAACAAAGCCATCCGACAGTCAAGACTCCGCATTATTCCAATATCGCACAGATGCAGCCTAATCCAAATTACTCAAAAACAGACCACAAAAGTTCACAATATAAAATGTTTCAACGTAAAAATCACAGCAGATCTTTAACACTCGACTAATTCCAATAAAAATAGTGCATTTCAACGCTGTTGACAGCAATTTAAAATAGACGAATTCATCATAATTTAAATGTGAATATATTAATTAACAGACCACAGAATTTCAACAATAGTCTATTACGGTGCGTAATAAGCATGGAGCATGCAAAGCAAGGTTTATCAGTATCATAATTTGTAATTTAAAATTCTTCAAGCAAGCAGTTCCAACAGCAGCTGTACAATGCACCTAAATTCAAGAGAAGTCACTTTCCACTGGCTCCTATCAGACAGTAGTTCAACACTTTAACGACGAGAATATACTAAAAGCTACTGGGAAACCAATGCAGCTCATTGTTAAAGTGTTAAGTAGTCTGAATAATTTCATTAAGTTGCCAAACATTTCTTCTCTCACTTGACGACTTTCCACAAGGTATATTTTGAAGCCTGTAAATCACAATTTAAAATTAGGGCTTGCCACAGAAATCGTTCCTTCAAACAACACATTTGAGTACACATTATCGAGCGTTTTCACTGACTTTCAAAACATGTCAGCTGTGTTAGCAGTCATCTACTTGACTCGGTGGTGTAACTTTAGGTCCACAAGTTTGTGAGGCGCATGGGCCATATCGGTCACAGTGACCCAACTCAGAGCCTGATAATGTGCAAAAAATGGCTCTTTGAGAAACTGTCATTGCATAGTTTCATAATGCCTCTTTAAGAGAAGTTCTCAGAGGCACAAATAGTCCCTATAAGATTTGAGACATGAAGCAGTTTTTCAAGAAATGTGCAAGTCCCAATTCTCAATAAACATGTAGAATCATTTTATGACAGATCTTAGCACTAGTGACTGAACAGAACAGTCATTCTGTAGCTTTTAATGTGCAGCCACTCTCATTGTTCTGTATTCCCAAATCATGCAGATTTGGGCTTTTCCCACAAGGTTATCTGTCAACGCAGGGTAGAGTTAGAAGAATTGTAATGGAGTTTTGAAATGGTGCAGAATGACAAACCCCAATGTCACTTTGTCATGATAGTGCAAATCCTGGATTCAACCTATGTTGAAATCAAACCACAACTGAAATAACCTGTACCACAGGTTCACCTAATTTTTAACTTGCCTCAAATTATTACCAAATCTCAACGAAACTGCTCTTTTGAAGCAATCATATGACTGAAGCATCTTTGTGGCAAGCAATGGCCACAAATCAACATTTAAGAGATAATATTTGACAGTACTTAAAACATTAATCACAAAGACTTATATATCAACCCTTGCTTCCACAACGCCACATCACACAACATTTTACAACTGCACCTCGTTACTGACAGAATCAACATAATTTTGTCACATGTCATGACACATATCGCACTCAGTTTGAAGCAGATATGTCAAGATGCGATATATATACGTTTATTCACCACGAAGGTAGAAAACACAATAACAGACAAACAAACAAAAGTAAGAATACAACGTTAAGTGCATACAGATGCAAAACTAGCATACATGAAATGATCAATTCTGCGACCTAACGTAGATATGTCAATATCATACTGGCCGCGATAAATCCCTTCGGCTCACGCAACATCATCAAAAGCTTGCCAAAATCTCAGTGACGATCTACATGTAAAAGCAATCATGCTTGTACAGGTAGATCGAATTTCAAAGCAGGTGCTGACGTGAGCACTAAAGACGCAACAAAAACGTCATTTGCAGATACAACAGCAAATGCTCGGAGACAACAAAGTTGTGATCTGCATATACAGGCAATCAAACTACTACGCAAAAACCCTGGGCGACTAATTAATGCACACTGCTAGGTGTCAGTCTACCGCTGCTGCTTCCGACAGGCGTCTCCACTTTGCTCAGTTCTTCCCGCTCCTCCTCGCTGTCTGGTTCATCGTCCGAGGGCGGCGGAGAGGATGAGCGAGACATCGAGGGTGATGTCGGCTCCGAGTGTGGCTTCGGCACCTTCATCACTGGACCCTGAAAGATATCACCATGAGAGCATCGCAATAGCCATTTATGGTTAGTGGTAAGCAGTGATTAATAAAGTCAAAGGAGTAGAGAAGGATCTGAGAAGGGCATGCCAAGATACAAGAAAAGGATGGCAGTGTGCATTTAATAAGATAATCATGTGATCTGTCTGTTTTAATTTCTAAACATATAATCGTTGATTATGATTATTCTGGATCACTACTTGTAAACTATTCTATGGAACCAATAAAAGGATTGATTGATGGATTGATTTATCCTGAATAAAGATGATACAGCTCACAGAGTTTCCAAGGGATTTATCACTAGGATGTTGTTGTAAAGTTATTAATCATGTTTCACTACATTTTAACTATTTACATATTATTATTAATAATATTATTACTTTGACGTTTCATCATTACATAAGTATCATTACATAATTGTTGTCCCATTGTGTGTTTGCAAATGGTGTATTAAAGAATATACTTACTTACTTACTTGAAGGACTTGCTACACAGTGTAGTATTAACTTTGAAACTAGGACAGCGTCTTTCGCACTGGGAGCGCCTCTGATTGGTGTGCACTGCGAGAGGCGCTATATAAATTGATAGATACAATACAATACAATACACAGTAACCATCTGCAGAGGGGGATGGAACCCGTACTCCGTGTTACAAGGCAAGCACTCTAACCAATCAGCTGCCGTGTCCCACAACCCCTCTGTCTAGCGGCAAAAATTCCACGCTTTCATTCAACAATTTGGGTACGAGAGTTTCAAAGACAGCAATACATACACATTATGTGCGCTTCACTAGCAAGTTCATCTCAGTAAAGAAGGAATCAGAATAAATGCAATTCTGACATTCTTACAATGTTATTTTTTACAATGTTACTTTGAGTAATGGAAATTCTTATATTCTTACAGTGCTCTCTTCACCAAACAGCTCAGGGTGTGTCCGACTCAAAGCCAAGGATCTCGCCTTTCGATAATACTAGAAAGAAAACCCAAACTTCAAATTAAACATTGATCAGCAAATAATATAATCATAACTTGTTACACAAACTCCTACAAAGGCCGTTCAAACAAGACGGAATTGAAAATTTTCGGAGTCCAACAATTAAAACTTACAATCCAAACGATTTAAATTCACCAGATGGAAGCAAATATTACTCACAATTCCCAGGTTCTTCCAGTCGAGTAACTCGCTCAGTCGCTCCGTACGATTTCTCTGAATTATGCGTTGACGTCGAGACAGATGAGTGAAATCAAACATGAACTACGAGCATCAAACAAAGCAGCAGCTCATGGCTCATGAATATTCAACACTAATTGTATTGTATTGTATTGTATTTGAACACTTGTTATAGCGCCCCAACCAGATTTCCCATTCAGAGGCGCTCCCGACTACTGCCCGAACGCTGAATCGGAGTTTCACGCCGAAGCGCATGAGCAATTGCGAGTGAAGGACTTGCCCAGGGTCCCTACGCGGTGACTTTGAGGTGGATCCGAACCCGCAACCCTCGAGCTGCAAGGCACCGAACATACCCCTACACCACCGCGCCCCAGTTGTATTGTGATGTGTTGTATTGTGTGTTGTATTGTACTCCACATTTATAATGCGACCGAGCCACCCGCAGTAAAGATCCGAGAAATTAATCTCTGATAAACCGACCCGACCGGGAAGCGAACCCGGGGCGCCGGCGCGGCGAGCGGGCACCAACCCACTCGGCCACTCAGGATCCTAATGTACATTTAGTGCATAAGCAGCTCATGAATATTCAACACTAATATACATTTAGTGCATTACCTTGTTACCTTGTGCTGTCAGTTCTTGGAACTCTAGCGACCTTCATGATCAAGCCTCTCCATTTCCTTCTGTCCACCGTCGCATCTCTCAGTTCTGCCAAATTCATTCCAGTTGTTTCATGTATCTGTCCATCCACTTTTTCCTTGGTAATCCTTGTTTTCTCCTTCCCTCTCCATATGCTAACATCATTTCCTTTTCCAATCCATCTGCGCATGACATGACCAAAGAACCTCAACTTTGCTCTTAGCACTGTTTGTTGTAGTGTCTCTTCATTCTCAATTCCGATACTCATGCGCACCCAATCGTTGGTCCTTTTCTCTTTCCATGATATTCTCTGCATCTTCCTCCATATCCACATTTCGCATGCGTTAATCTTTTTTTTCATTTTCTTGGTCATTGTCCATGTCTCACTGCCGTATGTTACTGTTGGTATGATCAAAGCCTTCACCAATCTTTTTTTCGTGTCTATACTCATGTTTGTCCTTCCATATTTTTCCAGACCATTCATTGCAGTTTTTCCTATCGCTACTCTACGATTTATTTCCATATCACACTTTCCCTCTTTTTCTATTACTGATCCCAAAAACGTGAAGCTAGTTACCGTTTCTATTTCCTCTCCATCTACTACAAAACTGTCCTCCTCCTCTGTTGTCATGATCTTTGTCTTCTTTATATTGAAGTGCATAAACACTGTTAAACAGCTCACGAATATTCAACACTAATAATTATACGTTTTGTGCATAAACAGCTTATGAATATTCCACACCAGTATACATTTAGTGCATAAACTCATGAATATTCAACACTAATATGCATTTTGTGCATAATCAGAGCATGAATATTCAACATAAACCAATTTAACAATATCCTTAGTGCTTCAACACATCATGAATGGCAATAAATCCTGTACGTATCAACAATAAAACAGAACACACGAATTCAATGCAAATCAGCAGATCACAATACCGTAAGCCATTATTTGAATTCACGCTCAGTTGAAAACAACGGAAGGATGAACAAAATAATAGCCAAACAAACAAACAAACACTGAATAAAAAAATACTAAACAAAATAAACATATAAGACAAGCTTAGAGTATAAACTTGGATGAGAATGTCTGTCCAACCTGTGCCAGTTGCTGGACTGATTCCTCTGCAGTTTTGTAATGCCGGTCGACAATGTAGATGCCGTAGGACTGAGGGTCTTGGATGTGTTGCTGCATGAAGCATCCAAAACCTGATAGATTCGTCGTGATGCTTGGAATTCCCATCACCGTGCACTCGGCTAAAAATAACATCAGGTCAGTATTTAATTTGGACAATATTTAATTTGTTTCAGCATTGAAGACGAGGCAAGGACAGATTTAAAGGCAATCGGGGCTTGCCCCGTTTGATTTTAGGGACCATGCTACTTGTGCTTCCCTGGGGTGTAGTGTACACTCTAGAACACGCCTAGGGTTTAGAAATCTCGAAGACTTGCTTGCCTGAGGCATAGCAATCTTTAAAACTGGCCTGGGATGTAGTAATCTGTAAAATATGCTTATGATTTTTTTGTAACCACTAACACTTGCCTAGGGTGTAGCAAATCCCTAGAACATGGCAAGTCTGACGAAGAGCAGTCCATAAAGCAAGGCGGCCACGGATATGAAATGTTGGCAACTTTATTTTCTTAACATTGCATAGGAAGTCTGGTGGCTATGGTAGTTCTCTACCTCAACATCTGATCTTCCCACCCACAGCGTAGTCAGTATCCTAATTGTAGACAAGTTGGCTAGGGGCATAGTTGGAGCCATAATGTGGGCATTTGAACCCCTGACCTCTAGCTTGACAGTCTAGCATGTTAATTACCAGATTACCAAGCACCCTATGGTTCAACAATCCCTAATACATACTTGGGGCGTAGAACTCCCTAGCATTAATCCCCGGTGCAGCAATCTCTAGAACTTGCCTGGGGTGTAGCCCCACGGTTCGTAGTACGAGGGGAAGACTCCGAGGTGACAGCCTCTGACAAATTCCTCATAGTCCATGCCGAACAGAGGATTGGTCGAGTTGAGAAACTCCGGATGAAAGATAACCTACAGTGAAACACATCCAACAGTCCACAGAACAATCAACGACTGTTTCACTAGAGTAACATACATACATCTGGAAGTATACATGCATTGATGTAGGTACAGAGTACGTAAGCATGTATGTATGCTTGCATGTATGTGTCTATGCATTATTGTATTGTATTGTATCTATCAATTTATATAGCACCTCTCGCAGTGCACACCAATCAGAGGCATCTCAGTGCGAAAGACCCATGTATGTGTATTTATGTATGTATGTATGAAGACAACTGCACAGCATATATATCTCCATATTGCTTCTTCCCACACAACCTCAAGCAGGCCATGTTATGTCTGTCCACCACACTCCTACACCTTTCCCAGTCCTCTATACCTGTACTCTGCTGCTACCCATAATATAAAATATTCTGCTTTTTATCCTTAAATCTACCTATTGATGTTATTCATCCTTCAAATGCAACCGAAAATGCCCAGTTTCCACCTGATGATCAGCTGACAGGTCAAACCAAAAACTAAAAATTCATGATAAAATTAAATACAGCATATATACCCGGGTAAATCTCTAAATGATAAAATTAAATATGTACAGCATAGCTTAAATCTCTAAATGATAAAATTAAAAAGCATAGCTTAAATCTCTACATGATAAAATTAAATACAGCATCTATAGCTTAAATCTCTACTTTTTACAGAACTGATAGCATAGACGTTAAACCTTAACGCGATCCTGATGAGAGTTGAAAAGCTGGCACCGACGAATTGCACAGAGCACAGGATCGATTGCGTCGTCAATGATGTTATGTGTGCAAACAGGAGGAAGGCTGTTGCGCTAGCAAACAACAACGCAGATGTTCATAAGGTCCTTTTGAGCAGCCAAAAACAAGGACTACATTGAATTGCAACACAATGAACCAAACTACAAGGGAACCTGTGGTTTGTTTTCACGAGCAGTTCAACGAAAGAATGCAGCTTTTTGTAAAAACCTATTTTGATCTGGGTTCACGGTCAAGCATGCTAACTGCACACATAAAATTATTTTCTAAAGTCCTTACTCTAAAATTAGTCATTTAACAAAGGGTAAGAAGTGTAAGTGACATCATTCTTCTTAGCCTCAGCCTCAGCCAGCGATGGTGGAGGCCAGCCGTCTCCCTTGCCATCTGACTTGCAGTGAGGGTTAACTATCAGGCTACCTGTATGCACGCCCCGCAGTCTGGAACGGCACCCTCCATGCCTGCGCCTGCTGTCCAACACGATGTTCTATTGCAATTTTAAAACAATACTCTTTAGCCAAGGTTGGGTTGGGAGCACCACTGAGTAGCAACCATGAAAAGGGCACTATATAAATCCTCGAGATGATGATTACTCATTGTATAAATTCTCAGGGATGAATGGAACAGACATTTACTCTTTTGTATAAACCCCAGACTCCAGCATGCCAACCACTAGTTCATTGTGCATACCCAGAAATATTTACCAAAACTTAAATGACAAATGATACATCTGCATACTTACTCATCTATTCTAAAATCAGAATTCGCAAGGCAAAATTAGCCATCCAAGGTAAGTTTTTAATGTTACCTGAGCTGCAAATATGCAGCGCTTTAACTTGACGATGTCCTCTTTGACAAGCAGGTCCTCTCCCTTTGGTATTTCTCCTCTGAAATGAACCATCAACGTTTCCTCCAGTAAACAAATGACTATGCATCAACTCAAATGCCTTTGACGCCCAAACATGCAATGTATCGTCCATAAATTGCTAAAGGCATGGTACGTTGCAGATGAAGAGATAGAAGGTAAAAGAAGAACTTTTGTTTAGATGCCTCTATAGACACTACTCGAAACATAGATCGGCCTTGCAGCCGGAGGGTTGCGGGTTCGAATCCACCTCAAGCCGCCACGTAGGGACCCTGGGCAAGTCCTTCTATGAAACTCCGGAACATATCTTGAAGCGCTATATAAATATCTGAAATGAATGAATGAAAATGTTACAAGCCTCAAGAGCAGCATAAAGGTAAAATTTACATGCCTCTATAGGATATACTCATGCAAATACCTCCTCTATAGAAACTCCTCAGTGGCATAAGGATGAAGGCAACACGCTTATTTATGTGCCTTTATACAAACTCCTGAAAAGCTTGGATCTGGGTCTGTTAGATCATTTGGCAAGGTGCAAACACATTTCCAGCAACCCAACACCACACAAACACCTTATAAAACTAATTAATTCAGAGCTATTGTACTTGTAATTGTAATTAACATTTGTATAGCGCCACTCAGAGATTCAGAGGCACTCCCGACCCAGGGCTCTAACAAATAAGATACTCTTCAGGCGTTTGAGTAGCATCCCTTCATGATGTCCACTCACAAGTGCTCCCAGCCCAGCCTTTGCAAAAGAGACCATTTTCAAGTACTGGCAAGAGTTACAACGAGCATCCATGACCACAAGAATGCGCAGATCTAGACAGAGACATGTCCCTCTAGCCAAACACCGCATTCCTGATGTCAACATCTAAATTAAATTATATTAAATTACTGAATGCCCAAGATAAACTAGTTTAACAAATCACCTTAGGCAAGTCTCAAAAAGTCGGTGTCCAATGTCGTTCTGAATCGCGTGAACAGTGTCACGCAGCTGCTTGGCAATTGCCTGGCCTCTCAGCGACTCGACGTTGAAATTGTCTGTCCGAGTCGGAAAGATCAGAAAGGCAACGACAGTCACCTCACTTCCCTCACACTGTCATCAGACAAACATGAAGACATTACTTAAAAATCTCACTTCTTTATACAGCAATTAAAAGAAACTTTAATGAAGTTCAGACATGAGGTTAAATCATGTTTTAACACTTTAATAATGAGAGTGCAGTAAATTCTACAGGAAATCCAATGCAGCTCGTCATGAAAGTGTTAAAAAACAAAGTGAAACTTCACGAAAAGCAGATGTCAAGAAAAACTTTATTAAAACAGTCCACACAAAGAACCGTATGCTGTACCTCTAACTGCACTGCATGGCAACCTCTTATCTTTAGCAATCAATCACGAGAATGTGTCACATCTTTTTGGCATCTCTTTCAACTTTTAGAATATCTTTTCATTTTAACACTTTAATGACTAGCTGCATTGGTTTCTCAGTCACTTTTAATACACTCTTGTCACTAAAGTGTTAAAGCATCTTAATTCGCATACAGCACTCTATGGATTGTCTTTTTCTATTTCCATCAATATTATTCTGAATATTAGATATGCAAATTGCCTTATTATCAATACTACTACAAATCTTAATTCCACCCATGCTAGAAACAAAGGCAAACAAGAAATAACCCTGATGACAAAAACAGAGCTACAAAAGTAGTAGTGTCAACCTTCATCATGTAGTTGAGTCGTGCAAGAGATTCAATGAAAACGTCGGCTCCTTTGTTTGAAAACTCATATCGACCAGCGATGAAAAGGTACAGCGTTCGATCCAGATCAAAGTCGTAGTGACTGGAATTCAGAACAACAATCATCTATTTCACAACATGCAACTGCAGCAGCGGTCTTTCCAGTAGCATGTTATGTCGTGTCGTCTCTGAGCCTGCTGGGCAGACGCAATTGACGACCCTGGTCATGGTTATTTGCAAATGCTTCTGTAACACTGCAGATTTACTCAACTTGCTCACATAGCAAGTGCAATAAATAAATAAATAAATAAAATGAAAGTAAGAATTAATATTCTCAAGTGAATTCTGATATAATGTGTTCAGGACTTGCAGCTCTTTTATTTTATGAGAATTCCAATATAATACAATCAGGATAAGCATCCTTAATTCAATTCTGCTCTAGAAAATAATCTGAAGCCGTTTGTTCCACAATCTCATTAATTAATTTAAGACAAAGATATTAAATACTAACAAACATCAGACCCACAAGATACTAGATATTCCTAGAATTCCAAAAGAATCTCAGTAACAACATTTAGACTCAAAACCTCAAACTAAACATCTTATCACAAAGTCATCTCTGGCAAAGACTAATGTTCATAAAGAATAAATTCTTTAAAAAATAACGTCTCGTTACATACCCGTAGAAATGGCCACGAATAAAATCGTTGATTCTTTCCTTTGCAAGGGCATGTCGGTTTTGAAACTCATGTAGAGCAGCAAATTTCTGCACATTGAGGCCGTTCGGTACAATAACATCTGAAAAACGTTCAAAAAACTTTGAAAATATAAGAAATCAGAACTATAGCACAACCTGCACATTAATTTTGCATAAGAAGAAGGGCAGTTCCTTAAGCTAGCCTGAGAGGCAGTCAGGGATATGGTGTTAGCAACTTCATTTTCTTAGCCTCGGCATACGAGGGTGTGTGGCCAGTCCTCTCAGTCGCCGTCTCGTCTTCCTGCCGACAGTGTATAGTGAATACTCATTAAACCCAAGTTGTCTAGCACAGGTGGAGCAGAAATCTCGAACCAAATATCTGCCCTGGCAGGGTTTGAGCTCCGACCTCTCGAATGACAGCGCAGCATGCTAACCACTACTATCAAACACCTGCACAAAATATCTTAGTTATAATCCATCCAAATTTTCTGTAACATCATCAAATTTGTATAACATTTATAGTGTTTGCGGCATTAAGCAGTTGTGTATTAAAAAAATTGCCCTCAGTACTTTCACGGTGATTGTATCAACGACTCTCAAACTCTCACTCTATGCTTCAATGCAAGTGCTCAACTAAACAACAAAACACCTTCACTACTCACAAAAATGTGTTGATTATTTTAAAGAGTACAATCTATGTCAACTATAAATCAGAACAAAAACATAGGACACAAACAAACCTGGTTTTCTTTTGAGAAGATGCTCCGACTCAAAACCCGTTATCTCCGAAACAGTTGTGAAGACGTGGGCACAGTGTACAGCTGATCGTTCAATACAGTACCGATGATAAATACCTCGATCACCAGCTTCTTTGTCTACGTTGAACTAAAACAGGTGACACAGTATCACAGATATAGCACTTAAATCTACTGTGCAATCAAAAAACATAAATTCCAATTAGCCGACAGAGATACTTTCATTGCTACGTGGACATTGCAGTAGACCAATTAAAGCAAGCTCAGTTAGCAGCACTTCGACTGATACATTACCGACAGACTTCTAAATTATTAAGAACATACTCCTACAAATGCTGCTAAAACAAGCTACAGAAAAATACTGCCATTATAGCAACAAACCGTTGCTACAGCAACAGCCTGTTGTTATAGGAAAAATACAACTGTAACAAATTGCTGTATGAGAAACAACTGCTGTGTAAGCAACAAATAGTTTTACCTTTTCGAGATTATTATAAACGTCGATTGCCCCAGCACACAGATATCGGCCAAGAAGCGTAGCATGAGTTGTAAATATCGTTGAAATGTCCAGATGGCGAGTTCGGCTAACAATGAGGCCAACGCCAGCGAGCCACTCGTGAAAATGAACCACAATGTACGACTCGCCAGTAAGTGCCTTCTGAAACTGTAACCGCACAAGTTCCCATGTTACAGTCGTATAAAAATTGTAAGGTATCAGTTGGCTACACCACAGTCGCTTTGAAAATGTTTATGTTTTCTGAGAATATTTTTCAGTGCCAAATTCCTGCACTGCAATTCTTCTGAAAAACATGAAACTGTCTATGATAATCTTTCTTTTAAGGCCACCATTAATCGTCTGATTTATCTGTAATTTGGTGTCCCGACTTAGCGGGATTCTTTATCTCTTTAGGGCCTCATTTTTTTGTAGCTGAGTTGCAATGTGTAAACCTGATGATTCTGTTTAATTGGTTGCAAAATAAACATTTTGATTTTGACTGACTGCCTGAAGTTACTGAATAAATGACTTATCGTTCCATATCGTATTTAATAACTTATAAAGTGCCTCTCTAAATGATGATCTAGCATTAGCAACAGACAGCAATACAAGCAGACACATACAACCCTTTGGTCACATTTAATAACTGCATCAACCACAAAACCAGAAGTTAACGGACGTTTTCCTTGATCGAAATTGTAAAAAAAACTGAACCTTCTGTTATCAACTTACTTCAGTAATAAACCAGATGGTGAGAAAGCCGAAGATAACAGCATCGTTGGCCTCTTTGTCGTGCCACGGTATTCCGATATGTGCACATTCCCAGATCTCTCTTTTCCATTCGTCCAGCTTCCAGGCGGCTGAACCGATGTCGAAAAGAATGACGTTTGGATAGCCCTCTATCAGCCACCGCCCATACGCCACCTATGAGAAGACAGAGATTGTTCCTATAAGTCAATTCAAAGAGCTAGTAGTAATCACGAAGTGTTAGTGACTTCGTTTTTCTTACTTTTAGGAGATAAGAATTTCTTCATGATTTTTTCCATCACTACCCAAATTATGAAGAAAATAAAATACAGCCCGTAAAAACAAAGTTTTTTCATATCCATCTAGTATCCTATAATGCGTCTTACGAAGCAGTTACCTCTACAAATATATAGTCCGCGTTCATTTTACAACATAGCGTCCGTTTAATCAGCGCGCCCGTTTCTGTTGCGGCCAATGGCAACGCTGGCCAATCACAACGCTCCGTATCGGAGGGGATTCCCCGATTCGAAAAGTTTAGTCCCCGATTCTATAAGCTAGCCTTTTTTGGGGGAGGTGAAATTTTGATAGAATGAAGTGTGTGCGAGAGCGAGTCTATATGCCAAGTTTCACGACGATTGAATGATTGTAAGTGAGTGAACTAGTCGTCACTTCATTTGACTATTTCTCGGCTCAATCAATCAAGATTCCCGCTAAAGGCTAGATGGATAAAAAGCAGTGCTAGCCCTGAGGCCGCAATGGGTATCTCCCTTGCCGTCTCATCTTCCCACCAACAGTGTATGTCAGTGTACTCATTATAGCTGAGCTGAGCTGGAGGTGGTGCACATGGAGCAGAAAGCTCGAACCAAATTCCTGCCCTGGTGAGGATTTGAACCCCCGACCTCTCAATGGACAGTCCAGCATGCTAACCACTACACTATCAAGCACCCCCCTGGAAAAAATACAACCAGAAGCCAATATTATAAATGAATCATTGGAACAGCAATGGAATCCCTGCTGTGGCTGAATCAACTCCGCCTCTGATTGGTGTGCACTGCGAGAGGCGCTATATAAATTGATAGATATAATAATCAACTCCATAATAAAGCCAAGCACGGTAACACAGAGCTCTTCAATCCAGACGACAAAGGTGGAGCATTAGAAAAAATGCAGACAGTGCTCACCTTGAATCCGTGCTCTTTCATCTGCTGCAGGGTTCTCATCATCGCCTCATTGTGAGTTGGTTCCATCAACTCCATTTCAGTTCGAACGCATGACTCATTATACGGACCGATGAGGCAGTACTGGTCCCCAAGTTCCTCCACAGTAACTGAAGCCTTTGTACGTATGACCGTGTAGATACCTCCCACTACAGAAATTGATCAGTATATAATATTCTCAGATCATCAGTATTCATTTATAACAGCTACATAAATACTCTATTAAACCTACACTGGAAACATGTTATAACATGCGTCATTATATACAAATTCTGCTAGGACATAAATGCACAATCCGTTCAGTTACAGAGAATAGAAGTCATGAAGTGACCTCTTTAGAAGGCTGTTCATGACATGGCTTCCCAATACAGTTTTGTAACAGGCGTAGTTTTGTAACAGGTGTCCAGTGTTTATCAACATTTTATTTTTAACCCTCCTTAAAGTTCAGATTTGTTTTGGCCAGTAGTAGAAGTTTTTGGATTCCTTAAAATGCACTAGTTTAAACATCTTGATGCATACATACAATACATATGTACATGTACCTATTTACATACTGAATCTAATTTTCTGTAATGCAATTATACCAATATACAGAGCAGCGTGGACCACCATACTTAAGTAGAACCTCTCAAGGTTGGTTTATGTAAATGTACATGTTTTTCTATAGCAACCATATGGCCTCGATTCTGCAAATTTTTCAATGAATTGATCAGGTGAGATCTTTCACCAACCGTTTGAATGAGCGCAACTTCATTTAAGGTCCCTGTGTAGAGACCATGCTAGCATAAGATTTAAATCTCTTAAATAAGCCAGTATTGGGAAGCGAACCACGATCCGCACCCTCTCTAACACATGCAGACAATAGACAAACAACCGTGTATATCATGATGTGGTATAAGCAAGTGATTCTAACATAGACTATATGTCTTCTGAACCACTTCAAACCCTTATGTTATGTTATAGCAAATTGTTTTGCGTATGATCACTTAAGTGGTGGTAATATAGCAATGCTCTAAGCTTTTCCTTTGATGTTCGAAGTTCAAATCTATCCACACTTTGCAAAATTTGGTGAACCATGCAAAAATGTTCTGTGTCTACAGCAGTCCTTTCTGGGCTTCAGACACAACACATCAATCTTCTGGGCCACGGGACCGACAAGTGTTTTTTATCTCTCTCCTTAGAAGTTTGGAGATTACGATCACATAATCTCATCGACTAATCTGCGTTCTGTTATAACCGACCTTTGTTTGCCACTTCCCATGCCACTTCGAAGAACCACTGGTTCTTCCTCGAGGCCTGGAGGCCGCCATCGAAGTCGGTGAAATCAGCGCAAGTAGGGTCCAGTTCCTTCAGACTCTTCGCGAATGAACCTCTCCTTGTTCTCATCGACATCTTCGTCGGTTGCAACAGTTACACGAAACGAAGACCTGCAACGGTGGAACTGTTCGACCGAACTCCTCCTTAATTGAGTAAAATTCTGATTAAAACTATGCGAACTGGGAGCAGTGATCTTCCTATTTTTAACTTCTACCTTTTCCTTGAACTCGAGCGTAAAACATCTCAGTCTGCCTCCCTCAAGGTCACTCAGCAACGTCCTTAGGCTGGTTCCCTAAAGTGCAGCTCATTCGTAAGTAAGTAAGTAGGCTTGCCCGCCAACGCAGTATCATCGCATTTGTGAAGTTTAAGCGAATAATTGTCTATAATCACAGAATAAATAAAGCTATGCTTTATCTATTCTGTGCTATAATTGTGTCGTTGAATGATTTGTTTTGTAATGCCAGATTGTAACAGTTAGATCGTTGTTTCTGAAACAAGGGGAGGGCGCAGACAACGCTTTTGTGATGCACGTAAATTAAGAGGCGCTATAATAAGTATACATAAATACATGCACACAATAATCATACACACACACATTATGCACACATACATACGTATACGCATACATACACACATACATACATCCATACATGCAATGCATACATGCATGATGCATGATTCATAGGACTACAAACACAGACCTACACACCCGCGCTTAGGCCTAATTAAATGTACTGGTTCATGGTTGCATACTCTGAGAAATGTCATTTGCTATTATAGGGAGCCTAAGCTGTCTGCGATGCATGCCTCGTCCTACATCTCTGCAGATATATCATTCGCCTTCCATAATAAATTATAGCCTAGTATCTGAACAGCTACATCATTATCAAACAGCGGCGACGTTAGGCTACAGCAGCGCAAGCCAGAGCAAATGCCCTGGCAAAAACCTTTGCCCTGGTCCTTGCCCTGCCACAAGGCTGCCAGAATTTTTGCCCTGCTGAGAATTTACTGGGTCATATTAAGTCGTCCTTTGTACTGGTTAATTGTATGACTGCCCTGGTTAAGCCCTGGCTACGAAAACTGTCTGGCGTCGCCTCTGCATATGGTGCGTAAAAGTGGTTGAATGCGCTGGCACGAAGATCAAGAAGGACGCGGGTTCGACACCGGCTAAGGTTGACGCAGCCTTCCACTCCCTAGGGGGGCGACTGGAAAATGAGCAGTAGGACAGATGGACGCCTTGCAGGCTGCCATGCAGTTAAGGGGAGGGAATGGGGAGGGGAGAGGCCGAGGCATTGGAGAGGAGGGGTAAGGGGATGGGATGGGAGGCGGATTGTCATTGAATTTAGCGACTTTCGATCGCCATCGAAGTTCTTTCTTTTGTTCATCAGTAGGCCCACATGAAATCATCATCGAAGAAATTTTTGACCGTTTATTAATAAACATGATTCCACTACCCAACTGTAAGCAAGTTTGACCCATGTAGCCGCAAGATGTCGTCAAAAACGGAATAAAACAATGTTTTTCTTACACACCTTAAAATCGTATCATACAGATGCTATACATGCGCCAGTTGAATATATTTTTAAGTTTTAGGTTATTTTGTCTAAAATATCTGTGTTCACTGGTTTGTGTAAATACAAATGAATATTGTGTTTAAAATGTAGGCCAGGGTTTTCAAACTGTGGTACGCGTACCCCTGGGGGTACGCCAGGTGTCGCTAAGGGGTACGCGAAAAATTTCAAAAAATTAAAATTTTCTATAAGTTTATGGACTTCATGTCCATCTTTCTTTCATTAGCTATTCTACGTCCACCGTTCGCTTCTCTTTCTGTACATTTCTATGAGTTTTTGCCATCCTTCTTTGATTAGCTATGATTTTTTAACGTTGAAACGTCACAGCCTCGTCATTTATTTCTTTCGCAATAAATAATTAGGCGTACATAGTACTCTACTATATACTACTGTACCATACCATCGACGTAATAGGCCTACAGTATATTTATATTATTAGGCTATAATTTAGAACCAACAATGGATAAATGGTTGAAACAACCACTTAAAAGGAAGTCAGAACCTCTCAATGCAGCCGTTAGTCCAGGAAAGAGACCAGTTTGTTGAACTATCATGTGATGGTGGATTGAATAACGATTTCAAGAAAGACATCGTGTGTGATTTTTGGCTGAAACGAAGAGCTGAATAGCCTATGGATTAATTTCTGACCGAGCTTTAAAATTTTGGATTCCTTTCAGCACGTCATATCTGTGTGAAACAGATTTTTCAGCTATGCTTGCGACCATAAACAAATACAGAACAAAGCTTGAACTCGAACCAGATTTGTGTTTGAAATTGACAAATATTAAACCAGATAATATTGTAAATCTGTGCTTGTAAAAACAAGCCCGCTGCTCACATTAACACTTTCTAATAGTGATTTTATTTTTCCATTTTATTGATATGACTACATTCTTAAGTTAAAATTATATTACTATAAAATTTTCTACCTATGACTAATACCTTGCTTCACCAATGATTAAAAGGAGTTGTTACTTGCAAGAGGAATTCACGCTCGCATGTTGTTTTTAATCTGACCTTGCTGGGGGTACGCCAACATTCGATTTTTTAACCTGGGGGTACAATAAAAATAAAGTTTGAAAACCGCTGATGTAGGCTACATATAGGCGGAGTCACGCGCGTGTTTGGGGAAGTGGGGAAAATTTGACTAGAGGGGTGGGAACAACTATAGGGGGCGTGACACCGTCTGGTGTAAATTGGTGTGAATAAAATACACCGATGTATACACCACACAGCCATAAAATGCTACGTGCTGTTCATGTTTCACTATCGATCTATGTATATAATACTATGTCTCTTAGATACATTCGCCTATATTATATGTGTGTGTATATATACATAAACTTATATGTATGTAGTATGCCAAACTGCATTTCTTGTTAATAAATGGTGTTTATCTAAGCCTACTGAAAAAAACACTCTGACACTTAGCCTGAATATCTGATAGAAATGTTTGAATTTATTAGCACAAATGATTGTTGGATGGCCATACATTGCTACTAAATAAAACCGAGACTCAAATATGAAAGCTACTTGAACAATGTATAGAAAATCATGATAAGTACATGTATAGTCGAAATGTTAAATGTGCATGCTGTTTGTAATATTGCCAATGTAGCCTACAATGTTTGATATGACGTCAGCGGCAGATGTTGTCATGAGATGTCATTAAACTGATGATTAATCAAATCATTTTTAAGTCACAAAAGATCGTCTTACCATTGGTTACTCTATGACTTGTCTCCTCAGTGGCGGCGCCAGAGGGACAGAGGAGGGCTTAGCCCCCAATAACTGCGGCTCCGCCCCTAAAAAAGTGGGAAATCACTGCAAATCACAAGGAGGAGGGACAAAATGGAAGGTTTTGGAGCTTTAGCCCCCCAAACCTGAAATCCTGGCGCCTCCACTGTGTCTGCTTATGTGCCTGAGTGTATACGTTTATGTGTAACCTAAGTAGCTTACATGAAATATATTTGGTAATTTCTATAGCGCCTGGAATTTGACGCACAAGACACCAGCCGATGGAGCATCAAAAGCAAGACGTAATCCGGTCGATACCCAGAACACAAATTAAGGCAGCTGAGATGGATGAGCAATTTGAAAATGTAAGTCTTTATTTGACAACGAAATAGCATAGGCTACTGAGCAGAACAGACTGAAACACAAAAAGATAAGTTATTCAAAATCTAGGTCCAGCAACTTCTAGTCTCAGGTGATTTTAGCCAAGTAGGCCTATTGTTGTCTGTAGGTTAGAGGTCAGAACTGTAGGCCTATTTCGAAAGCGATTTCCCCCAATTGAAACAAATCCTTTGTTGGACAGGAATCCAATGCAAAGATTTAAGCGCAGGACTTGAAGACGATTCTATGTGGTCGTGCCTTGTGTTGTCATTTCGCTAGCACCACTGAGGAGTTTTCTCCGAGATGCGCTGTATAAATGAGCAGTTACGGTTACGATTACGAAGACACGTGTGTGAGGTCTGATGGATTTTGAGTGAAGTATTTTACGATCTGGAGAATGAATTTCATTGCATAGAATCTACAGGCTTAAAGCTGGCCTATATCTGATCAATTATCTCGCGTAATTGCATTTTGATGTGATCGAGAATATCGACAGAAGAAGTCCGAAGTCGACTCAGTGTCAAACGAAATGAGATTTTATTTATATTTCATTATAGAAGTATTCATAATTATAGGTTGTACGTTTGAAGGCTGACTATGCTAATCTAGGCTACAGGATTCAGAAACTCTAATATAGCCTAGACGCTGTCATCGGGAACTTCTTAGTTCTCATGTCGTGCTTCAATAAATGACTTGGCTCCTCCTTAGTCCGACGGCGAAGACATGCGTTTCTGAAATCAACACAGATCACATCCTGTAATAAAATTGTCAAACTATAATAGTAATATTATTCATTGCAGATTTATATAGCGACACTACAAGAGAACCTAATCAGAGGCGCTTCGGAACTAAGAAAAGGAAACGACGTTAGAGAGAATCGTGATCGTAATCGTGAACTACAAATTTCTAAAGCGTCACTCAAAAGCTAATCGCACGGCACCAGTTTATTCACGAGCGCTGCCTCGAGTCTGACGGGTTGTCCAAAGGGTATTTAAAGGGAAATCCGAGCCCGGTTGCCAGAGGGTCAGAGGATCCAGAGTAGCTGTTAAGGCACTGGGTGTCGTTTAGGTCGAGAATTGGTCTCTATGTGGTTGCGAAATAGAGGCAGAGTGGCTGAGGAGTTCGTGTGTGTAGACTGTGTAGACTTTGAGTGTATACGCAGAGAAAGATGGAAGAGATTCTGATGGGATCAGTGGTGGCACTACGCCAGGGCAGGCAAGGGAAAATGCCCTGGTAAAAAGCCTTTGCCCTGGTTGTTGCCCTGCCAGAATTTGTGCCTGTATAGTCTGTATATGAGGGATGTTTCATGATACACGATACACAACTGCAGGTCCACAGATGTAAGCGTGTTGTCTGTCTAGGTGACTTATATATATATGTGTGGGAGTATTTGACTCAAAGCAGAAGCAAAGACTCAGTTGTTCATAAGGACACGTTCATTCGGCTGCAGAGTGCACACCAATATACGGCCAGAACAGATTCGTCTTTCAGGCGTAAATACACTGCATGCCCTTTGACCTCGCCTTTATCTATCAGTCGGCTCCAGCGGTAAGGTATGCTTGAAATAATATATATATATGTGTGTGTCTCTCGTTCTGTCTGTCTGTCTGTCTGTCTGTCTGTCTGTCTGTCTCTGTCTGTCTCTCTGTCTCTGTCTCTCTCTGAAACCCCCTGCACTCAGTAATTTATTAAGTATAATTTTATCCCCCTTGTGTCTGTACTTGGCTGAGGGCCACTGATAATGTAATAATTTAATACTATAGCTTTGGCTGCCAATCCTGCCATAATTTCTGCCAGTCTAACAACGTCCTCGATTCTTTATTTCTTTTAATCTGATTGTATTCGGTTGTGCCGTACGTGATTATGGCATCATTATTGCATGAAAATAGTCGTAAACTTCTTCATACAATATCTAAATGTATTCATATGACACGAGTTACTTGAGCATTTGCGTAAACAATACCTGACTCAGTGGCTCTATTTGTTGAACTTTTTGCTTTGAAAACTGCTGTGTATTCTACCCAAAGGAGTAGCAGTGCTTCACTAAGTTCACTGATATGTCAAAATTTGCTTTACAAAATAATGTGAAAAAGCATTCAGCTTCAGGGAGCTTTGCCCACCTGAGCCTCTAGGCTCTAACCTGACAACCATAATAGTGCAGGGGGCGACTCATGGCGAGTGTGGTAGCGCGAGATTGCATCGTCACCATAATTATAAGCTCGCGCTACCACGCTCGCCATAAATCACCTCTGCACTGGTAACTTGTATGATTGCCCTTGCTATGCCCTTTTACAAAAAATGTCTGGCGCCGCCACTGGATGGGATGTAGGCCTAAGTGAGGAACAGAGCAGAGAAGAAAGGATCGAGGGATGAAGAGATGACTTAACAGAATGCTGGAATATCAGAAAATAGGACTAACGCATTATATAAATACAAAGTGTAGGTCTATACAAGCTAAATGACGACGCAATTCATATTGTATTAGCAGTGGCGTACCGTACGGGGGGCAGGGGGCGAGTCGCCCCGGGCGGCACTTGTGCAGGGGCGGAAAAACAGGGTTGAAGAAAAATAAAAAAGGAATTGAATGTTAGATAAAAAATGAAAAAGTAGGAGAGAAAGAAAGAAAGATAGAAAAAAGGAAGGAAAGACAAATTGGCTTCCGATGCCGCCCCTAAGCCTCCATTAGGGGCGACATCACTCTGACAGGACTGGTGTGTAGGCTACGTTAAAACAATAAACATAATTGTAGAAAGGAAAACAGTTTTTTTTAATGCTTACTAAATATGAGCATATGTATATTATTATCCATAATCCAAATAATCCAGTAAATAAAATGCATCGCTTAATTTTATTTTTATTTTTATTAAAAGTGAAACTTCTACTGCGCATAGTAAGCCGTGTTTCAACGGTGTTTGCACTGTCATTGTAAAGCGGAATAACGGATCATCTTTGAAGAATGCAGCGCAACAGCGCTGTGTCTTGCCTTTATAACGGACACAATCATTAGGCGGCATTTTAGGACTACTAGCCTATACACTGCTTCCGCGAAATTATGACATAAACAAATTTAAAATAATCTTAAATAGTATTATTTTTCGTATAGGCCTATACGCCTAGGCCTAAAAATTGGTGTCTGTCTTTAATTCATTCACTTCCATTTGATGGTTCCGTTTGGTTCGCGCTACAATTATTATTTTTAACTGTAACTAATAAGATGATAACTTTAAGAGTTTTACATTCGTTACGAATGAAAATGAGTAAGAGGCTAAACTAAGTGGGGCTGAATTTTGAGAAACACTGAAAATTCGGAGCTGAAGCGCAGAGAAAATCTAACAAAAACAATGGTAGGTGGTGCAGCAGCTACGCGCCGAATTTTTTTCTTCTACCTCCCCAACTCATGCAATAAATGTTTTATTATCTAATAGTATGGATTTAAGTAAGTTGAAAATGTAGGCCATATCTAAAACGGATAATTAAAAATGCAGTGAAAAGGGATCAATCCGGAGAAGCTGTCAACTTCATAAAATAAAATTGTAGGCTTATATGTACATAATGAGATCGACGATCATCATGAAAACTCAAATCTCTGAGAGAAAATACCATCTCCAAAATTAAATTGCCATGGGCGGCATTTTGGGCTGTCGTCCCGGGCGGCATTTCAGCTCCGTAGGCTACGCCTCTGTGGGGGGGGCCCGTGGCGCATTGGATAACATCTGGCACACAGACCGAGAGGTACCGAGTTCGAGCCCCCGTTGGGCGGATAGCCTATGTTTGTAGGCTGCTATTAGCGCCGTTGTATTGCAAGCTGTCTGTTCTGTTAGTAGTTAAGATTTAAATTGCATAACATGTAAATGTACAGCGCAGTGCGTTTGTCAGGCGCTTATTAAAGAAAAGATATTTTTATTATTATTTTTTTTATTAGAAACTATAATATGTAAACGATCAAAGTGACGTCACAATAATTCATGCTTTATTAAATACAAAGTGTATACAAGCTAAGTGACGTCACAATTCATATTGTATTAGAAAATATATGTAAACGATCAAAGTGACGTCACAATAATTCATGCTTTATTAAATACAAAGTGTATACAAGCTAAGTGACGTCACAATTCATATTGTATTAGAAAATATATGTAAACGATAAAAGTGACGTCACAATAATTCATGCTTTATTAAAAAAAGTGTATGCAAGCTAAGTGACGTCATAATTCATATTGTATTAGAAACCATGTGTAAACAATCAAAGTGACGTCACAATGATTATATTAAATACAAAGTATAAAAAAGCAAAGTTACATCACAATTAGTATTAAAAACCTAATGTAAATAAGTGAAGTGACGTCACATTTAATTTTATATTAGATACGAAATGTAAACAATGGTGATTTCGCAGTTGATATATATATCAGTCCAAAGTTAAACTACTTATCAATTAGATCACGCATTTGCCTAAATATACAACAAATATTTAAATGTTTATATATTTAGGTAGGCCTAATCCCTGCATCTCCGATTCGCATTTCTGTGTGACATTGCGCGCGTTACAAATGTTTCTAATCACCTGTCCTTGCTTTTGGAAAATTAGAGACGCGGAAAGTAGCCTACGGATTCGAGCCAAATATGAGAGATGATTAGTGTGTAGTGAAATGGAGCAAGTCCTTCGTTCACAATTATTGCTTATCGCCATCACGTGATGCTTGGCCATTAAATAGTGGCGCTTAATAACCGAGTAATAATAATAACAATGACAACAATGAAAATGATAATAATGATGATGATGATGATGATGATGATGATGATGACGACGACGATGATGATGATGATGATGATTATGAAACTGATACTTATGACAATAATAATAATAATAATAATCCTGAAGCCTGAGCAAATTAACTCTTATAGCCAGGCAGGACGCCCTTTTGATTCTAAGGAGTTCACTGGGTGCACCAAAAATGATTCACATCCTCCGATGCCATCCCTGTGACAAACACCCCGAACTGGAAACCTACGACGTGACACTACGCCAGGGTTTGGAAAAGATTTTGAACATTTCTTTCAACGATCTCCAATGGACACAGGCGTCACTACCAATCAAAATGGGTGGTCTGGGCATACGGAGAGCGACTTCGCTGGCACTTCCGGCCTTTTTGGCTTCAGCTGCGAGCACTCTCCCTCTCCAGACCCTCATTCTAAACTCTCTCAATCTCACACAGGACACACACTTTGAGACCATGACGTCCGAGTGGCGATCCAAGACGGATTTCAACGATTCAGAAAACATGCCAACAAACAAGCAGGCTCTATGGGACAAACCACTTTTGGAACAGACACTCAAGACACTGTTTCATGACACAATAGACCCATACAACACCGCGCGATTGAAAGCTGTCTCGTCACCACACGCCAGCGACTGGCTACATGCCTTACCAATAACAGCATGTGGGCTGCGACTGGACAACGAGGACGTTCGGGTGGCGGTCGGCTTGCGCCTTGGGGCCACAATATGCGAACCACACACATGCGCTTGTGGAGCCCGAATCGACGCCAGAGGTAGCCACGGCCTTTCATGTTCTCTAGGCTTCGGCCGAATAGCCAGACATAACACTATCAATGACATTATACATCGCTCCCTTTCGAAGGCTGGAATTCCATCAATAAAGGAACCACCAGGTCTACTTCGCACGGACGGCAGAAGACCAGACGGCCTAACAATGATCCCATGGCGCGCGGGTCGCCATCTGGTGTGGGACGCGACGGTTGTAGATACCCTTGCACCATCATACATCCAGGCCACGGCAGCGACGGCGGGCGCGGCAGCCGAGATCGCCACGGACAGGAAAATGACCAAGTACAATGCACTTTTGAACACGCACTTTTTCGTGCCTCTTGCTCTCGAGACCTTAGGTCCAATTAACACCACTGGCCAAAACTTTATATCAGATCTAGGTCGTAGTCTGACGCTGTCCACAGGAGACACCAGAGAAACCTGCTTCTTGCTGCAGCGTCTCTCTGTAACTGTCCAGCGGTTCAACTCGGTGGCTTTCCGCGGAACTTTAGCGGAGCCAGACCTAAGGGAGATGTGACACAAACGGCACTTATGACGTTAATTTCAGACGACAGCTTGTCTATTGATGTATTGATGTTGATTGATTGAGAGAATAAATATTGTTGAATAATAATAATAATAATAATAATAATAATAATAATAATAATAATAATAATAATAATAATAATAATAATAATAATAATAATAATGCCGTAGCCTTCAGGGGCACTTTCGCACAATGCACCGGGGACGAGGACCACTAACTCCAGATAGCACACCTTAGGACAGTTTCTAAGTCCCTGAGGGATCATGTATACCTCGGGGCATAAACATAATAATAATAATAATAATAATAATAATAATAAATAATAATAATAATAATAATAATAATAATAATAATAATAGATGAAATGATGGTGGCCTGCCTTTGCGCTGAGTTCGAAGGGGTGAAGAGGAGGATTGCGGCGGATGGGGGATGAGGGGGATGAGGATGAGGAGACGGAGGAGGATGTGGCCTGTCGTCGTCTTCTGCCTGGGCTTTCAGGGCTGTTGATGAAGTGCCAGTAGGCAACCATCTTCATTGCGTCCTCAGTGGCACAGTTGCCGCCCAGATTAACGTTGCACGTCCGTTTCCTACGAAGTCCGACCACAACATAAACAAACCAATATAAAAACCTCCCTAATAATAATAATATAATCATATAGCGCCATTGTTAACTCGTAACAGGAATGGAACTAACGCTGTAATAGGACCAGGTCTTCTGAAGAGCACGATGATCGATCCCGTAGACGGACATGCTTTGTAGGCTGCTATTAGCGCCGTGTATTTCAGGCTGTCTGTTCTGTTACTAGTTAAGATTTATGTCTTCTGTCATTTGTGTTCTTGTGAATTGTTTCAATTGCATAACTGTACACTGTAACCGGTTGCGGTTTGTCAACCGGATTGTTTCAATAATGAACATTATTATTATTATTATGTTGCTGTTGTTGACTGTGATAATCTCCTGAATAGCAACAATATGCTGTGCATTATAGGGAATATGGCTTTAGGAAAACCATTCCGCAAGCATGGCAATCCTTGATCTTATCGATCATATCAGTGAGATACAATACCTCTATGCCATATTAATATAGCTTATCAAATAGAAGCCAATTGTGATTAATTGTGTCGAAGCCTTTGGGCAGGTCCCAAAAGATACCCATGGTATATATTTAGATCGTCAAATGCCATAGGCCTACATTTGCATGTACATTTAAATTTGCATTAACATTTACAGTTACATTTATATTTTTATTTACATTTTCACTTACATTTGCAGTTTAATTTACATTTAAATCTTAATTTACATTAACATTTACAGTTACATTTATATGTTTATTTACATTTTCCCCTTACATTTCCTTTCACTTTCATTTACACTTACATCTTAATTTCATTACAGTTACATTTATATGTTTATTTACATTTTCCCCTTACATTTCCTTTCACTTTCATTTACACTTACATTTTCATTGTTTATTTATTTATTTATTTATTTATTTATTTATTTATTTATTTATTTATTAATTCACCTGTTCTCAGCCCCATTTCGTCGGTCGGTTTCTGCCTGTGTGGAGACGGCAGCTGAGGCTGTCATCATCAGCTGAAGGAAGATAGCAGCCGGCAGAAGCAGAAGACAGATTCCAACGAACGACGGAGATAACACAGCCATCGCTAATGCGCCTGAAAAAATGATCGATCAGATACCAAAGTGTATACTAGAGCAAGTTTTGAACGGTAGCAATTGTGAGTGAAGGGCGTGGCCAAGGTCCTTGCACAGCAATCGTCTCAGAGGAGGTTCGAACCCGTGCTCTCCGCGTTACAGGGCGAGCGCTCTTACCAATCGGTTACAGTGTTTAACATTTGTCTCATTTATTCCTCTTCTACATATCCATGGTTCTTTTTTCACAAAGCTGCATGAGAATCTTCTACTGCAGATAGGCCTATTATTATATCACTGATATATTCCGAAATAGCATTTCCACTTTCCTCGCGATGGCTCAGAATGTATCCCATTGAACGAAATAACTTTCTCGTGCATTTTCGCTTATGGCCATAAAGCTTCTTCCATAGGTTATGTCGGGAAAGTCTGTGAGTAGGTAGCTTGAAGGGGCGCTATATCAAATTTTGCTTGATTGATTGATAAAGGTATGGATAGATCACGGAGTAGTAGGCATATAGATGGAATAATACGGTTTTTGGTAACAAATAGGCAAGAGTGGTAATCCATTTCCCAAGGCTTGTGGAGATTTCTAGGCAATAATTATGAATTATGGGGTCTTCCCATTTACGGTGCTGAATCAGATTTGGAGGACGATACTTGCGAGATTACCGTTACCGTCACCGTTACTGTATCTTCACTTGGCATTTCTAGACAACCCCTCTGACAAGACGCAGCGCTCAAACGAACAAGCTGGTGCCATGCGCTAAGTTTTAGAGTAGCGCTATTCTAATTTTAAGTTTACGATTACGAATAAGATTAGAATTACGAGATATCATTGTCGCTGACAAGGGCGTAAATTTGCCCCGGAAAGTGGTGGTGACTAATCCCCTCCTCCTAATTTTTAACGTACTACTGGAACGCTAGCTAAGCGCAGGACACCAGCTTATTCACAAGCGCTGCGATAAGTCAGAGGGTTGTCCAGAGAGTGTTCGATGGTGTTCCAAGTCCAGTTACGAAGGAGACAAGAGACTCTAGCAGCGTCGAAGCCTCAGAGACTCGCTACGCATTGTCCGGCTGCTATATAGCCTACTGCGGCTTTTAAATGAATGAAACTAAATGACCAGCTAGCCCATTAGGTTACCACTGGACTTCCAATAATTATAATCGACGTTATGGTACCAATAATCATTATCAAAGCTAATTGGTTATCCCCTAGTTTTGGTTGGTAAAATATTTTGTTTTCGGTGCCGTACTTGACGCTGGTAAGTAGCCTAAGCAATCTAAGTAGTCTACTAATGTCCATGATAATAATTGTCATCAATCCAGCTTCCATATAGGCCTACGAGAAATTGTTTTCATCAATCGAACTTCTGTTAAAGCAAGAATTATTGTCATCAATCAAACTTCTATTTAGCCAAGAATTTTTCATCAATCCAACTTCTCCTTTAGGCAAGAATTATTTTCGTCACTCCCACTTCTATTTAAGCGAAAAATACTTAATCGATCCAGCTTTTGTTTAAGCAAAGACTTAGATTAATCAATCCAACCTCTATTTACGGGGACAATTATTTTCATCAATCCAACTTCTATTTAAACAAAGAATTAGTTTCTCAATCCAAGTTCCATGTAGGATAACAATTATATATTTTCATCGATCCAGCTTCCATTTTGAATTGACAATATAAAATAATTTACTACGGTTTTACCCGCTTAATGACCACGTAGACTGCAGTTAGAGCTTACAGCCTACCACCGAAACATAATACATTGCATGCACATTTATAGCCTTTCACGGTCTCTTTACAATGAATCGATCCAGTTTTCCATATGAATTTGATAATTTTTACCTTCTTTTAGAAACAAAATTCACGTCGTCACCAAATTATGAAACCAAACATATGTAAGTAAGTTAGTAAGGTAGTGTGGAGACACTGTGGAGGCCTCTGTCAGCATTGCCGCCATTGCGATGTTAAGTATTCATGATAGCCTAGACGGTAGACAGCCAAATGCTTTAATGTTAAAAAATATATTTTATTGCAGGACCAAAAAGTGGTGGTGACTATCACCACCACTTTTAAAAGTGGTGGTGACCGGACACCACCGTCACAATAGAAAGTTACGCCTATGGTCGCTGATGCTATGAATCGAATTACAATCGCCAGAAACAAGCTTACGATGAGAGCGAAACAATGTGAAGTTAGTTCTGTCAATGCTTAAAGTCAGACAATGTTTGCTTTGAACCATTCAGAAACCGTTTCTAATACATGGTTTACCTTTTTGGTGAAACGTCTGAGGACCTGTCAGAAATAAGACGTTAATGTCCTCGGCAACGACGGTAAAATGAAATGCTGCAGGTGTCACTGTTATAGAGAAAGAAAGAGTACAATTGCCAGCCTTGAGCAACGCCCTTAGTCGAGATTTGCATCCCTGTACGGTTTATCATTTTAACGACCAGAGTGTACTAAGAATGTCTGGAACACCAATACAGATCGTCGTTAAATTGATAAACAGCAATGACTGCCTGCTGCTTTATTTGTAATTAAATAAGATTTCGATGCTGATGCGACGTATGCCACGACGTTCTAACAATATTTATTTAATTGTTATCGTCCACAGCTGCACCGAACGCCATTGACCATAAAAAAGTATCGTCATGGAAAACATTGTTCTCAATCGCTTTCATGATTTTTTACTCGATAGGTCCATATTACATGCAAAGTGTAGCAACAGTGACGTCGCAATTTCAAAAAGTAAGTAATAGAATCTAAAGAACCTTACGCTCTCTAATAAAATTGTTAAAAATCTAAAATGCCGTCACAATTAATAATTTTAAAACAACGTCACTAACGAGATGTAGCAATGGATCCCTGAAAATGACAAACAATGACAGACAGCCGTTGCAGACAAATCAAAATGACGTCACATTTGATTAAAGAAACTACGTCACAATAGATAATTGAAAACGTCCCAGCGGAAATCTCACAGTAACGTCACACTAGTTTCATGGAAACGCAATCTAATATTATAAGTCTTAGTCTGTTTACGATGTCCTTCCGTATGTATGTATGTATGTATGTATGTATGTTTGCTTGTCCGGCTAAAGGCTCCGAAACGGAACGGTTTAGCGATTTGAAAAAATTAACAAAACATTATTACGCAACGTCTAGGTCAACGCGACTATTTTCAGTTCGCAATTTTATTTAAACGCCGATATATGGCCATTTTAAATTTCCAACTTCTCGACGAGGCTATATCTCAATACCGGTCTCTTACACCATGGCCATAGTAAGGCCATTTGTTCACGTCACGCATGCTAATTAAATATGCAATCTTACGTCACACGTAGCATATAGGTCAACGCTCTGATTCGCAACCAATCACGTTGACCGTTGATTTAACATCAGAAATGGGGACCACGGGAGAATTTTTAGGTCATCGGACTTACAGATTCGCCAATGCAACACTTTAGCGATACGAAATTTTTAACGAACGTTTTCATTTGAATTTCTATAGATCTCAACCCAACTATATTTCAACTGAAAATTTACTTTAAATTTCGATATTTGGACATTTTAAGTTTCGATGTGGTCATAGTTTCAATGCCATTGAATTCTGGCAAATGCATGGGAGTATATATTACATAGAGTTGAATTAAACAAATTTCAAGCCAGCGCGTAAATTCGCCAGAGGGACACACGAAAAATTTTCACATCGTTAAATTCAAATTCACAGGCGTTGACGAAGATGTCGTTAAATTCAAATACACGGGGCTGAGGAAAACCCGGGCGAACGCCGGGTAAAAACTGCTAGTAATAGATAAATGAAATTGACGTCACAACGGAGACCTAAAAATGGTGTAACACTAGATTAACGAAAACGTCACAATAGGTAATTGAATACGACGTCATAATAGGCAAGTTCAACTGAGGCAATTTTATATAGTGTTAAAGTCGTCGTTGAAAATGGTACAGTCACTGTCTTTCAACGTTGGTCATGAAATTATTTTGGGTAAACTCAACACTAATGGATGGTCGCCAAAAGACACGAATGAGAAACAGGGTATCAGTCTGGTATCATAATCACAACTTGTGTGGCCTTCAGTTTGACATTATTATGATTTTTATTATTTAATTGGATTGGTCACACACTGAGAGGGGACTTCTACTGAGAACTACCATGAAGGAAAGACTGGGGCAAGTGAATCGATTAGCAAATTTCAGTAGCTAATTCTAATTCTAATCGATTAGCAAATTTCAGTAGCTAATTCTAATTCTAATCGATTAGCAAATTTCAGTAGCTAATTCTAATTCTAATTGATTAGCAGTTTAACTAATCGTGTCCATCTCTGCACTTGATACTTGACACCGAACTAAAAGATGAAGAGAAATCCAAGTTCTACGTCCAGCAACCGAGAAAGCTCAATCACCAAGAACAACTATAGTTTCAGATGTTTTTTCCCGTAAGTAGTCCTATTGTTGTCTTTAGTTTAGAGGTCGGTAGGCCTATTAATTTTCAAAAGCGATTTTCTCCAATCAAAACAAATCCTTTGTTGAACAGGAATCCAATGCAAAGACTTGAGCCCAGGACTTGAAGACGATTCTATTTGGTCAAGCCTTGTGTTGTCATTTCCGTAGCACCACTGAAGAGTTTTCTCCGAGATGCACTATATAAATGAGCAGTTACGGTTACGATTACGTAGAAACTTGTGTGAGGTCTGAAGGATTTTTAACGGAGTATTTTACAACCTGGAGAATGAATTGTTGCACAGAATCTAGTATCATTGGTTAGGACAACACTGTGCCCTATCAAAACCACCGCCACCACCACTACAACCAGAGCAGCTAGCATCACCACCACCTTTCTGTCGTAATCATCATCATGACAATCGTCGTCGTCATCATCATTGTCGTCATAACCATCATTCACGTTTTACATCACAATTTTCATCAACATCATCTTCGTCGTCGTCGTTGTCGTAATCATCATTCTTTAGTGTTGTTTTTGTTTTCGTAAATTATATTTCGATTTGATTTCCTGTCAATCCGATCCACCACCAGATTTTCTGATCTTGCCGGTCAAGCAACACTCCAGGAAATGATTCCAGTCTACTTTCCAGCCGAAAAACTAGGCCGGTCGTCGATAGAGATTGATTAGCTGGCCATTTGTTCCTTCACTGACCTATTCTGAATGTGGACTAACGAGATAATGGAAAGATACACGAGGAATAAGTAGGTTTGTTTACAACAACAATGCAGACGCACAACCTACACTGATGTTGGCCTAAATTCTAAAGGATTTCAATCGTAATTAATACCCACAGACAGTAAAGTGTAGATCGTAATATGCAGATTTGCATTGGCTTATTTAGGCCTACAAGGCTTAGGCCTACTAACTGTAGGTATATAACAGATTCTACGGCACCTGTTTATAATGCAGAGGCTGTACTTATTGTTTTATATCTTTAAATTTGCATAGTGCCACTCATTTATTTGATATTGGCCTCCTTTCAGAGTTCAGATTGAAGTGCACACACTACCATACGACAGAGCATCGATGGCGCTGAGAAACTGTGTGTGCAGGACTTGTTCAAGGTCCCTACACAGTGACCGTCTCAGAAGAGGCTAGAACCCTTACTCTCTGCGTTACAGGGCCAGCGTTCTAACCACTCGTCTCCAATGTACACTGAAAAGCTTGTCAGCCCTAAAGATTAGCCACATGCAGAAAAGTGCACATCACAATAAACACATGTGAAATGTGCTTAGACCTACATTGTTCCAGCGCTCGCTAATAAGCTGGTGCCCTGCGCTTGGCTTTCGAGTGGCGCTTTAGAAGTTTGGAGTTGACGATTACGAATACGATAGATAGTATCTGTAAGTAGCAGCTTCTATAACGCACAAGGCATCAAAAACGAGACGAACTAAGGTGAATTCCACTAGGCCAGTCCACTGAGACAGACAGAACAGACACAAACAGGCAGACAGAGACAGACAGACACACAGACACACAGATAGACAGAGAAGTAGCCTGTATATGGGTGACAAACCAGCAGACTATATGAATATATAACTATATCCACCTGTGTATACATGTGCATTCAAGTGCACATATTATACATAGATAGACATCCTATGCGTAGGCTATATATATATGTATATCGTGTATAGGTTAATCTGATAATATTTATCTCGTGTAATTTGCATATTGATGTGAACATTCCGATCGAGAAGTACACTATCAATAGAAAGGAAATCAACTCAGTCTGAAACGAAATGAGATTTTATTTATATTTCATTATATAATAAATATTCATATAGGCCTCACGTCTGAAGACTGGCTATATGCTAATCTAGGCTACAGGATTCAGGAGCTCTACTATAGACACTGTCATGGGGGACTGTTTAATCCTTCTGTCATGCTTCAATGGATCACACTTGGGTCCTCGTTAGTCCGACGGTGAAGACACGCGTTTCTGAAATCAACACAGATCACAACCTGGGTCAACATTTTCAAACTGTATTCGTAATTGCCAATTTATATAGTGCCACTTCAAGAGAACCTCATCGGCGGCGATGCCAAACTAACGAAAAGAAGAGAATGGAAGTCTGTAAGTGGTTGCTAAATAGAGGCAGAGAGTGACTGAGGAGTTCGTGTACAGTCGGCTATAAACTGTAGTGACCTTGAGTGTATTCGCAGAGAAAGGGAGGAAGAGACGGCAATGGGAAGTAAGCGAGACACAGATCGAAGGAAGGAAGAAGGGATGGAGAGGTGACTTAACGGAACGCTAGAATATCAGAAAAACAGGACGAAGACAGTCATATAAAATATAATACAAAGTTCATGCAGGCAAAGTGATGTCACAATTCATACAATATTAAATGTAAAGTATCAACAAACAAAGTGACGTAATAATCTGTGTAATATTAACAAATATAGTGACGTCACAATTCATAATTATGTTAAAAGTTTACCAAGTGTAAACATGCAAAGTGATGTCACTTTTTTTACTTATCAACAAGCAAAGTGTTCGTATATAATATGTATGAAATTAAAATCCAAGTGGTGTTCTCAGAATTTAGTGACGTCAGGTTTTTGAGAAAAATGGTTTGCAAGATTTGAAAAGAAATGCCCAGAAATTTACTTAGTGCATAGATTTACAATGTACTGTTACTTAGAGAACTGACAGTCGCTTTTCTCAAAAACCTGACGTGATACAAAAATTCTGAGAACACCACTGGATTCAGCGTGCCAAAATCTATATAGAACAGCTAAAGTATTTTTAGGCAACAAAAAAGTTAAAATTTGTTGTCCAGTGAAATCTATGCACTAAGTAAGTTTTTGGGCATTTCTTTTAGAATCTTGAAAACCATTTTTCTCAAAAACCTTACGTGATACACAAATTCTGAGAACACCATTGGATTCAGCGTGCCAACATCTATATACAACAGCTAAAGTGTTTTAGGAAGCAAAAAAGTTAAAATTTGTTGTCCAGTGAAACCTATGCACTAAAAGTAAATTTCTGGGCATTTCTTTTAAAATCTTGCAAACTATTTTTCTCAAAAACCTTACGTGGTACAAATATTCCGAGAACACCACTGGATTCAGCGTGCCAAAATCTATATAGAACAGCTAAAGTTTTCGATGTAAAAAAGTTAAAATTTGTTGTCCATAGTGAAATCTATGCACTAAGTAAATTTCTTTTAAAATCTTGCAAACCATTTTTCTCCAAAACCTGACGTGATACAAAAATTCTGAGAACACCACTGGATTCAGCGTGCCAAAATCTATATAGAACAGCTAAAGTTTTTTAGGCAACAAAAAAAAAGTTAAAATTTGTTGTCCAGTGTAATACAAGGCTGTGACTAGCGGACCGCCAGGCAGTCTCACGTGAGTCCAGAGAGAGACAGACGGCCCTCAAATTTCGAATACTAGCGGTGCGCCGAGACGGAAAATTGACAGAAAACCTTAATTTTGGCTTTATTACACTAAGGTGACAAACATCTAATATCATGCTGGGTAGCCTAAGTTTAGTGGCGTTTTACGGTATATTTTGGCATGATGTTAGGATGGTACTATGTTTTTAACGACGACACTAACCCTAACCCTGACCTTAACCGACCCTCATGACGCCTAACTTTACCCTAACCAAGGTAACTACTCATAAGCACTCCCAACTCCAAACCGAAAGAAATTGGTAAATTTTCAAACGTGCAGAAAATTAACGGGGTATAACAGAGAAAAAAATGTCTGCCCTGATGGGATTCGAACCTCAAACCTTTGAATTGCATGCTAACCACTCGACTACGGAGCACCACACAATCGTAAAGAATAATATTGGATCTAATTCTGCATGTGCAGTCTTCTTCTACGCATACTTATTCATAGATTCAAACATCTTTGCATCACGCATTGTAAGATTACTTAAATTAGTTGTCTCATACACTTTTTTCAATTTTCTAACTCGTTAAAACTAAAAAAACAACTTTTACCTGACATAAATGATCTGACACGTGACTGGCGGCCCGCCAGTATTTCAAACTTGCGGGCCGCCTGGCAGTCCGCTAGTCACTTCGATAATACAAAGTGCATGCAGACAATGTGATGTCACAATTCATATTATGTTATAAACCAAGTATTAACAAGCAAAGTGACGTCACGATTCATACAATATTAAATCAACAAAGTGACGTAATAATCTATATAATATTAAAATCCAAGTATAAACAACTAAAGGGACGTCACAATTCCTATTATGTTAAAAACCAAGTGTAAACATGCCAAGTGACGTCACGATTCATAAATATTAAATCAACAAAGTGACGTAATAATCTGTATAATACAATATTAAATCAACAAACAGAGTGACGTAATAATCTGTATGATTATTAAATCCAACTATAAACAAATAAAGTGACGTCACAATTCGCTTTATGTTAAAAGTCAAGGCAACGGCAGACCCACGCGAGACATGTCACCTTTTTCAGCGCTTGTCCATTTGTACACAGCGCTTTAATGCAGTGGTATTCAGAGGCACTTCTGATCAGCACGATGGGAACGAGAACCTTTAACACAGTAGTTTCGTTTCTTAGAGCCTGAGGGATCTCTTCTACCTCGGACGAAAAATAATAATAGGAAAAAATAATAATAGATGAAATGATGGTTGCCTACCTTTGCGTTGAGTGCGAAGGGGTGAAGAGGAGGAGGAGGATTGCGTCGGATGGAGGATGAGGAGGAAGCTGAGGAGACGGAGGAGGAGGTTGCCTGTCGTCGTCTTCTGCCTGGGCTGAGTGCGCTGCTGAGGAAGTGCCAGTGATCAGCCATTGAGACGGCGTCCTCAGTGGCGCAGTTGCCGCCCAGGTTCACCTTACACGTCCGTTTCCTACGACCACAACATAAACTCATATAGCACCACTTCATGAAACCAGTAGGTAGCTAATACCCGAAGTTTACAGAACATAAAGCAAAGGGCCCATGGACTGAGCCCTGTGACGCATCAAAAGGGAACCGGCAGGACCTATAGAGGAACCAATGGTGACGCAATTACACCGTTCAGAAAGAAAGGAACGCAGTCATTCTAATGGTTCATCTGCCAACCCACAAGAGACACACAGGATGGAATGGTTAACAGAGTCAGAGGCAGAACTATCGTCAAAAAGGGCTCTGAGAGAGAGCTGACCACAGTCCAGGCGCCATAGAAGTCCGACGGGAGATGGGCCAGAACAGTCTCCGTAGAATGGTGCCCACGGAAACCCGATTGCTGAGTGGGGAGCAATTCATTCATATCTAAATAAATGATTAACTGGTTAACAACAACGCTCTAAAACATTCGCTAGAAATGTCACATTGGCGATTGGTCAGCAAAGATTGGTCAGGGCTTTTTTAGCGTGCAGTTCTACACAAAACGTGCAGTTCTAAATCAATTTGTGCAACTGTAAAAGCATTTTTGTGCAGTGAAAAATTGCTAAAAAAGGTCATTGTCATCCAATTGGGAAAAATTGACCATGGGTTTTTGAAAAGAGGTTGTGCAGTTCTAAAATTTCCTTTAAAAAGCCCTGGCTAGTTAGCGAGGTCACTTGAGTCTAGTCCATCTCGCTTCAACACCGGTGGCAAAATATATTGCTTTCGAGAGGTCGGCTGGTGTGCTTCCTGAATCGACCGGTTACATAGTACAACGGAAGTAAGTCCTCGTCGAGTTTCTGTATATACGATGAACGTGGGTATCCGATCAAGCTCTCATATTTTTGGAGCAGAGGCTAGGACGAGCACACGCAGTTCCAGCAAACGTGACCTCGCTGTGAGTGGTCAATGATCGGTGAAAGCATAAATTATTCTGGAGGAGGAGAGGCGGAAGTAGCGCTACGGATAGAAGCTATTTTGGCTTTAAATCCATCCAGAAAGACATCAGCTGTAAACGGAGGAAGAGATGGAACTGGTGGATAGTAGTAGCAACAGCAGTAGTAGTAGTAGTAGTAGTAGTAGTAGCAGCAGCAGCAGCAGCAGCAGCAGCAGCAGCAGCAGCAGCAGCAGCAGCAGCAGCAGCAGTAGCAGCCAACAGTAGCAGTAGCAGTAGTAGCAGTAGCAGTAGCAGTAGTAGTAGTAGCAGTAGTAGTAGTAGCAGTAGTATTAGCAATAGTATTAATATCAGGCTATTATACAGGACCCTGTGTCACAGCAAATAGTAATTAGCGTCGCCCTCCTATTTCATTTAGGCTTGGGACTGGCACCGCCAGGCACGGGCAGTGGCGGAGTGGTTCTAAGGTCCATTTAGTACATTGATTGAAGCACGGTGACCGATTGTTAGAGCGCTTGGCCGGTAACGCGGAGAGTACGGGTTCGACCCTCCACTCGGGCGGTTAATTACTGTGTAGGGACCTTGAGCAAGTCATTCACGCACAACTACTCAGCGCCATCGAAGTTCTGTCGTATGGTCGTGTGCACTTCTGAACTTCGAAAGGAAGGCAATATCAAAATACAGTTGTATTGTATTGTATAACCAGTAGCAACAGAGTATTGCCCAGAAAGGATAGCTTTGCTGAACTAGCAAGCAAGCAGTAAGAAGGACTTGCTTTTTATGCGGTCCATGAATATCAACGTCCGAAAGAATCCTTCGCAACAGCTGAACTCCTTTGCGCTTCAGCTCCGCCTCTTCGTCATGTTTGCTGAAATAACAAGAAATTACCAATATTCATATTGATAATTTCCGGTTCAGTGCATCGTGGTTCCAGAAAAACGTAGAATTGAAAAGCCTGTTTCAGAAATAGTAACATAGAAAGCACAAAGCACAAAGAACCACAGTGACTGCCCAGAAGGCGGTTGTACCGGGTGAGGAGAGAGGGGGGAAATAGAAAGGTAAGGGGAAGAGCGATAGGTTTATTGTGAGGGAGAGGGAGAGATAGAGAGAGACGAGATCCAGTCAAGAGACCAGAGAGAGAGAGAGAGAGAGAGAGAGAGAGAGAGAGAGAGAGAGAGAGAGAAATCCAAGAGAGAGAGACACAGAGACAGAGAAAATGAGACAGAGAAGAGACAGAGACAGATACTCAGACAGAGACAGAGACAGAGACAGAGACAGAGACAGAGACAGAGACAGAGACATGGACAGACAGAGACAGTGAGAGACAGAGACAGAGACAGAGACAGAGACAGAGAACGAGGGAAAGAAAGGAGAAGACCAAGAGACAGAAACAGAGAGAGAACGGGAAGGAGAGATGGACAGGCAGATAAGTCCATACAGAGAAAGATACAGAGAAAGACAGACAGAGACTTAACAGGCGGAAAGACATACCATGAGAAAGACACAGATAGACAACAGATAGAGACAAGCGGACAGAGAGAGACAGAGAAAGGGTTAATTCGATATCTTAAATGAAAAATTGACAAACAGATAGACAAACACGCAGGCAGACAGACAGAGATATAATGACAGAAAGGTAGAGTGACAACGCGGAGTCTGATGTGCAGGATGTGAAAGACTACGCCTGTTCTACCTGCAATAATTATATCTGACTTTCGTGAGTATGGCATACTGATAAGTATCGGAATCACCTCGACGATTCAAGATCCAGATACTTCTCATCTAGCAACTGTTTCAAGTATGCTAGATCACGTTGACCATCGCCAGAATTCGTATCCGGCTCCTGGTAAAACCTTTTCCACACAAACACAGCAATGTTTTATAGTTTGTTTCCATCATTTATATAGCGCCGTTCACTGATATACATGTATTTGCGTAGCAAGCAGAATTACGCGCGATTAGATATATTCCAGTGATGTTACAACTCGAATACTCATACGGGCTTATTATTAAAATGTTGTGCAATTTGATATAAACCTGAATGGCGGATAGTCATTTTAGTATACTTTAAATGGAACAATTTGTTACCATGGTTTCCAGTCACACTTTGGGATCAAAGTGCATTGCGCAAGTTGTGACCCAGTTTCCTGCTTGTGATTGGGTGAGCTATCTTTCTGTCGTCACAATCCTTAGCCACGATAGCAAAGTAGAACAATTGGTTGCTATGGTTTCCAGTCACACTTTTGGACCAACGCTCATTGTGTAATTTGTGACCTAGTATCCTGCTTTGTGATTGGGTGAGCCATCTTTCTGTCGTCACAATCCTTAGCCACGATAGCAAAGTAGAACAATTGGTTGCTATGGTTTCCAGTCACACTTTTGGACCAACGCTCATTGTGTAATTTGTGACCTAGTATCCTGCTTTGTGATTGGGTGAGCCATCTTTCTCGAGTCACAATACTTTGCAAAGATAGCCAACTAGAACAATTGGTTGCTATGGTTTCCAGTCACACTTTTGGACCAAAGTGATTGCGCAAGTTGTGACCCAGTTTCCTGCTATCTGATTGGATCATTTGGTATGAGCTATTTTTCTCTAGTCACAATTTAGCCAAGATAGCAAAGTAGAACAATTGGTTGCTATGGTTTTGAGCTCTACTTTGAAACGAGGGCGCGTGGCGCTGGCCTAGTTTTCTGTTTTTTAATTGGGTGATATTGGTGTTGCAGATGATACGAGATGAGGATAACTTGTGTTTCTGGATGTATCTGTGTGAGTGTGCGTAGGCATCTGTCAGTCTGTGTCTCGTTAGGTTGTAGGTCTATATGGTACGTGAACTAGCAAAGCTAATGGAGAATAGCCACTTGAGACAATGGGCAGTCTAAATGGAATACACAAATCGTTTGTTTGTTAACGAGAGCGTTGGTAAATATCATCGTCGCCGTTGTCATAATGTTCCTCCTTCTCCTCTTCCTCTTTCTCCTCCTTCTCCTCCTTTTCTCCCCTTCCTCCTTTACCTCCTCCTCCTCGTCTTCCTCCTCCTTCTGTTTCCCCTCCTTCTCCTGTTTCTCCTCCTGCTTTTTCTCATCCTCTTACTTATTATCATCGCTATGAAAGTATATGTGTACAGTATGTGTACGTTCACAACGCATAATTTGTCCAAGGAATAAGAATATTCAGTTACATTTCGTCGCCTGAGAATTATCTTGTCGTATCTCCACTTTTTTTCGAAAAGCAGTTTAGAGTTGATTTGTAGCAGAATTTTTTGATCTTTCTTCAGTTTCAATGGCTAAGAGATGCGACAGGTCGTTTTAAAGATATTCAACAAAATATACTGTCGTATGTCCTGTTTTCAGAAACATTTCATCGTATCTCCACACAGTATTCGTGGTGTAGCAATGTATGTTGTTGTATGTCCAGAGAAAGCTCGTCGTTGATTGGACGAGCAGGAGATACAACAGTGTAAACCTGTGCGCTTAGCTGGATTAAAGTGTCGCATATCCAGACAATTAAAAGTTTTTCTTTTAAAAATCCGGACTATATCCATGAATATTTTAACGAAAACACTCTCTAATAATTGTTCGTTGCTTGATTTAATCATTTCATGTCTTTGTTTTCCGTAGGATGGTTCGTAATATTTGTAAATCCATTTTATACAAAATTTTCATAAATTTATGAAAAACAGCTCTATTCGTAATTTTTTAAATGCAGGGTCTTTATGCAATGTTTATGTTTTAATATGACGTCTGTGTGTGAACTGTAATTTGATAATGCCCTCCTTATTGCTTTGAATTTCTTATTTTTCCGCAAAATGCGGCCCAAACTTCAACCTCGATTATCTCGGAATTTTGGAAAATGGAGATACGCGAGGATAATTCTCAGGCGACGATTTTCAGACAAACAGCCACACTTGTGCCCCAGTTACAGCAGTCTCATTCCATGCTCTTCGTGGATGCAGTTCAATCATTAGTTGTACTTTTACTACCACTACAACTACCACCACCACCACTACTACAGTAACTACGACAACTACTATTACTACTGCTACTACAACTACTACAACAACCACCACCACTACTACCACCACCACACTACTACTGCTACATGATATGTACTGCAAGGTTTATTTATTTGTTTAATTATTTATTTATTTGCTTATTTGTTAATCGGTTTATTTGTTTATTTCTTTTGTTTATTTGTTGCTTTATTTGTTTGTTTTAAATTTATTTCTTTGTTTGTTTATTTGTTATTTGTTTGTTTGTTTTTTAATTAATTGATTTGTTTGTTTGTTTATTTGCCTATTTATTTTATTATTTGTTTATTTATTAATTCACTCACCTGTTCTCAGCCCCATTTCGTCGGTCGGTTTCTGCCTGAGTGGACACGGCTGCTGAGGTTGCCATCACCAGCTGAAGGAAGATAGCAGCTGGCAGAAGCAGAAGACAGATTCCGACGAACGAAGGAGATAACACAGCCATCGTTTTCATCAGTTGCTGATGCTGCGCTGTTGATGATGCTGGTCCTCACACGACAAGGATGCTGAACGGAAGCCCAAAAGCTGTCTCTCTCTCTCTATCTCCGACGACGATGACTTGTAAAGCCAGCGACGCTCGACTTCCCTCAAGTTTGTTTACCGAGCCTCGAGCTGTAGCGCTATAAACCTACACAAGGTTCCAAATAATCGACAGCACACTATTAGTACAGCGACGCAGATTCCGTTTACGTTTCATTCGCGCTTTGTTTTATATCAGTTAAATAGTCATGCAAACAGAGCTCTTGAGAGGTCCACTACTACTAGTAGTACTACCACTGCTACTAAATGGTTTCCTACATTATGTTACAGACATTTAGGTTGTGAAATCACCAAGGTGACACCCAGCTAACAAGAGCCATCAAATGCAGTCAGTATACGTGTTATACTTGTTATACACAACAGACACATGGTTAAACCAATGCAGCAGAGGAGGATAATGTGGCCAGACGACATCTACGTCAGACACTAATAGGCTGAAATCCAGACTGTTTTTCCAGTTCAGGTGCCAGGACAGAATCCTGGAGGTGAAGCCGAGTTATATGTACTGTATTTTAGTGCAACTCTCCCCGAATGTTTTAATGTGGTCCGCCTGTGTTATGCATGTACAGCTGGTGCCTCGGGCGTCACCTGCCAAAGAAAGACAGAGCGAGGCTTAGCTGTAAGTGAATGAAGTAACTGCGAGCATTAGTCTCTGGTTTCCGAGAGAAAAATAGAATCCAGAACTATGAGAAAATTTCGTCAGGGTATTAGCGCGCCCGTTGTAGCTGGCAGCGTTGTGTTTGGACGACCTATAATACATGTATACGTGGGCTAGAATGAAACGTATGGAGGAAATGTATGAAGGAACGGTATAGTGGAAATGTTTGGAAGAAATGCATGGGAAATGCATAGAGGAAATGTATGACGGAATGTATGAGGGAAATGAATGAGGGAAATGTATGAGAGAATGTATTCACCGTGGGAAATGCATTTTCAGTGAGAGATACCCTGTATGGAAGTCTCAAAGTCGGAGGATATTTTGCATGGACTATATCTGGCTTTGACCTTTCCTTACTCTATAAAAATCTTATATTGCCATTAGAAGTAACTAAGCTTATCTTACCTACTTGACTAGTACATTTATAGCTTATTCATACATTATCTACATAATTTCATACTTTTTATATACAGCACACGAACCTATTATGTTTAAGCCCATCCGGGTTATTGTAAGGAACAGAGCAAGGCAAACGTTGGGGCATGCGTTCGCATTAGGATCGCGCAGATGCTGTGAACACAGAGCATTATTCTTTCCCCAACCCACGTTAACCGATGCACGAACGCACGATTCCCACTTGCCTTCGTTCAGTGCATCTCCTGTGTGTGTACTCACCTAATGGACTGATGATGCGTTGTTAATGCTACTTAACAAGGTTTATTTAGCGCCTTACGCAAACAGACGCTGCGAAAGTCGCAACTTAATATTCATGCTCGATACGGTGTTTGCCAATTCAACTCAAACTCTGCTTCTGACTTAATTTCGGCAGAGTTATTTTCAGCTTCGTGAAGAGGAAGAGACTCAAGTCAGAAGGACATCTTCCTAAAACGATAGATCTAGAAAACAATGGACCATGATAAGCTAAAAAGACCTTGTCGCAGGGCCAAAGGCTACCATTTCAGAACGATGGATAGACTAAAAAAAACATCGCTAAGTAGGTTATTGTGCGGAGTTGGGCAGCTGAATGGTCCACAGTGAATGTTTCCTAGTGTGGAGTTGTTTCCATTAAACAACACTGACTTCCTTCTGTTGCATAGATATAGAAACATTCAAGGCTAGTACCACGTGCGCTATGTTGTTCTCACCTTACTCGTTAACATTTTGTTGTCAACTATGTCGAATGCCTTTGATCAGTGAAAAGAATCTCTACAGGAAAAATTTCTCTCACCTTACCTATTAGAATTTTGTTGTTCACGGTTCACCATATCGAATGCCTTCAATGAGTCAAAGAGGATCTACACAGAAAATCGATTCTCAATAGCTTCAGAGAGTTTGGAAGTGCGGGACGAAGGACAATGAGTCAACCTGCGCTGCAGAGCGAATAGTTAGACCTACTCTCCCCGGGCGAAGCCGTGCACCAAAGTCCAAGTAATAATGATGATGATCCAATAATAATCCAATAATAACTTCCAAGCTCTATAATAATAATAATAATAATAATAATAATAATAATAATAATAATAATAATAATAATACTAATAAGCTCAATAATAATGACCAATTATCATAGCGCCATATCAGGCCGCGGTCGAAGAATAGTGTGCTGTACACGAGTTCAAAAGTCAATGCCAGTCATAAAAACAGCCAGATTATACATGTACAAACTTGAGGAATAAGGAACTTTCTAATTTGATGTTCGACATCTTAGCCGAATTAATCCTCCACCATCCAAGCTTCAATCCTCCGCCTTCCATGCTCCAATACTCCACCCTCCAAGCTCTAATCCCCCGCATTCCAAGCCTTCTCATCCTTAACAAAACCCACCTTAGCATCCGCTCTGCCTTCTGTCTCTGGTCTCCGGCAACCGGACTCGGACCTCCACCGGACATCACTGAACAACACCTTTGACACGACGCAGCGCTCGTGAATAAGCTGATGCCCTGCGCCTTTCTTTAGAGTAGCTTTTTAGAAATGCGGAGTTAACGATTACAATTACGAAAGAGGCGCCTGATGATTTTGCGATCGACGTATGTGACCGAGTCTTTTATCGGTTGAAGAAAGAAAAATATATTTAGGCGCACTTGACGACGTTGATAAAAAAAAACGAGTCGTGTGTTCAACAATTATAGTGTATAACTACCTGCGCTGCCTTTCACCCGCCGACCGTAGACAGAAAGAGAGAGACAGGCAGGCAGAGATAACATGACACCTGGACTGAACTGTCTTGATAACAGAAGACAACTTTCATTGCAACGGCGAACGCCAACCATTGCGAGTGCGATCAAATGACTGACGGGGGCAGATATTGCGTCCATATACCGCACCATTTACAGAATTATAAATTATACGCACGCAAGCTCAAACACATTCACACACACAATGTCCTATTGGGGATGCTATCATTATATGGATTTATATATATATATATATATATATATATATATATATATATATATATATCTTGCTGGAGGGACGACAATCCCTCTGTGCTCCCGATTCTATATCTCTCTGTCCCTTCTCCCTCTGTCCCTATTCCCTATTCTCTCTTCCCGTCTCCTTCTGTCTCCTCTCTGTCCCTATTCCCTCTTCCCTTTTCCTCTGCGCCTCTGTCCTTTCTCCTTCCTTCCCTCTGTCCCTCCGTCCTTTTGTCCCTCTGTCTCTCTGATCATCGGTCCTTCTGTCCCTCGTGTATGTGTATATATATTGTAAACATGTGTATACATGTTCATGTATATAACAGTTCGTCAAACACTGTAGGCTACTTGAAACATTTACCTTTGCTTAGATCATGCTAAGGAGAACAGAGAGAAGAACAGGGAGCAGAGCAGGGCAGAGCAGCATAAACGAAAACATAAAAGAAAAACCGAGTGAAAGTGGGCGAGACATGCAGTGTCCTACGTAAACGAACAGAATCAGAGTTGTCATCAAGTTCCATATCAAATGTTACAATTCTCTTTAAGACCACCGTAACCTTTGCACAAAAAGCGCCTTCTGCTTGTTCGCAACGAAAGAGAATATCTCGTCCTAATTAAAATCTGTCAGAAGCTATAAAGTCTTTTACTGTAAGGGGTTGAGGGCGTAATCGTTCCAGCCGACTGCCCAGCCGAGGTAGGTCCCGATGCGAGGGCGTCCGATTTCATTATGCCCGGAATAGTGCTGCCATAATGGTGTTGCCATTTTACGATATGCGAATACAATGCGAGGCTAATTGTTTAAAAGCGGAAGAAGACTTTCGTGAAATAGTAGCCACTCGAAGACAAAATTAGAAGCGAAAAACGAGAGGGACAGAGTAAAAGATGAGTGTATGCATATCTTTATGCATGTATGCATGTATTTATGTATATATATATATATATATTAAAAGAATAATATTCGTAAATTAATTCAGAGTGGCAAGTAGGCTACGCAGTAAGACTATACATGATTATTATAGTAATAACGGATGATAACAAGTTTAACAGGAGTGGAATTTTTTAACTGTATGACAACCAGCAATGCGTCCATTATCTATCCTACTGCTAATTTCCAGCAGTCCCTAGGGAGTGGAATGCTGAGCCAACCTCATTGGGCTGGCGGGTATCGAACCCGCGTCCTTCTGATCTTTTTGCCAGCGTGTTACCATTCAACCATCAATATGTTCAACCCAAATATAGTTATATGTGTGAATGTACTAAGTACGCAACAATGTATGCATGCATGCATGTATATGTTGCAGGCAAGTTGTAAAATCAGGGACTTTTTAAATGCCTGAAATGTTCAGGCAATTTGTAAAATCCATAATTCACAAAGGCACTGTACAAAATCCCTTAAAACCAGGGATTTAGTAAATCCCTGAAATCTCATGATGAAAATTTGACAGATTGTCTTAAAGGAAAATGACGAACATAATCCCTTTGAAACATTTGCACCTATTTGTCTTCAGTGGACTTTGAAGTTGCAGAATAATTGAAGTTGTTGAAACATCACAAATTATGTAACAATCCGGATCGACCACTTCAGTCTTGAAACGGCGATTGCCTATGTCCTTTATTTCTGTGATGTGCCGCAGTACAAGACGTCGCTTTGGAGTTGCGCAAATTAAGTAACAATCCGGCTCGACAACTTCGGCATTGCAACGGTTTTAGTTATCACTGACCTAAAGCTATTGTGGTCTGAATTACTCATGGTACACGGTAAGCCACGAGTTAAAGCTTAGTCGAGCGTCTTAACTGCGACGTTAAAGACATGCTAATTGCTTGGTTGGGTGTTTATCACAAATCCAAAGCAGGACTCAAATTCGTTCAATTTAGCAACAATTCCAGCTTTCACACGGGAATCAAACAATCACTTTACATGCCTCTGTTTGGAGAAAATCTCAAAGTTGTTCTTCGTTCAACGACCTTTAATACAGGCTGAGTTTTTAGAACGTATGGTGACCGAAGATGATTTATGTATGTATTGTATTGTATTGTATTGTATTGTATTTGATCATTTATGAAGCGCTTCTCATATATCATAAGCCTTTAAGAAGCGCTCCCAGAGCGAGGTACTCTGAGAGAAAAAGAAGGTTTTATGGTGAGAGAAAGAGGTAGAGATGCTACCAGAGAGGATTGTAGAGCGTAGAGAAGGAGTATGTATGTCTTTTCTGGTGTATGTTTATATGTATATTACTGCGTATGTATGTATGTATGCATTCAGATGCGCATTTCTATAGCAGCTTCAAAAACTCCTCCAAAAAGCACTACGAGACGACTGTCTAAAAACCTAATATAGATTCACCTGAAAATCGGATGAGATGTAAACGAAACAGAAGCGGAACGGCGCGTGTGTATGTTGGATGTGGAAATAGGAGAAAGAGCAGGAATACAAAGAGTTGGACGACAAAGAGGAAAGGATCAAATACGAGAAGCAAGAGGAATGAATTGAGGAACTGGAAGAGGAGATGGAGTATTACGGAAGAGAGGAGATGTGAAGGAGAAAGATGAGAGGCTATATTATTATTATATAAATGCGCAAAACAGTCGGAAGTGACGTCACAATTATATATTGTATTAAATATAAAATCTAACCAAGGATTGACGTCACAATTTCATATTTTATTAAATATAAAATCTAAACAAGGATTGACGTCACAATTTCATATTATATTAAATATAAAATCTAAACAAGGATTGACGTCACAATTCCATATTATATTAAATATAAAATCTAACCAAGGATTGACGTCACAATTTCATATTATATTAAATATAAAATCTAAACAAGGATTGACGTCACAATTTCATATTATATTAAATATAAAATCTAAACAAGGATTGACGTCACAATTCCATATTATATTAAATATAAAATCTAAACAAACAGTGACGTCACAATTCCATATTATACCAAATATAAAATCTAAACAAACAGTGACGTCACAATTTCATATAATACTAAATATAAAATCTGAACAAACAGTGACGTCACAATTCCATATTATACTAAATATAAAATCTAAGCAAGCAGTGACGTCACAATTCCATTTTTGTACTAAATACAAACAAGAAGCGACGTCACAATTTCTCCATATTATATCAAACATAAAATCTAAACAGGCGAAAATGACGTCACACTTCTTTATTATATTAAATGCCGTAAATGTAATATCTATGCAAATTTGGGCATTGTTTTTGATGCCACTATATACTTACTTACTTACTTACTTACTTACTTACTATATCGCTTACTGATTATGTAAATGAAATTTGCAAGTCTTCATATAATATGCGCATTCGTGACACACGCAGAATTAGGCATTACGTCCGCATTTCTTCGAGGATATCTACGGCATCGGTTTCGAGTAGTCAAGATTACTGCAACTCACCTCTTGTTGGTATCATAAACATTATGAAACTCAAATGAGTTCAAATCTCGTTGGCAAGGGCAATAGCTAATACGTCAAAATATCGACATAAAAATTATGACCTATGTGATTAAATATTTTTCATTGGCAAAGGATTTATTTTAGATTGTGAAACATAGTTTACAAAACATTGAATGCTTGTCGAGTGTTTATGCGAACAGATTCCTTATGCAATACATATGCTCATCTTTGTGTAACGGAGTTGGAGATTCGATTAGCGGATAAAGTAATCTGTCAAGGACGACGGAAGAAGTCTGTCAGAGAATCGATCTATAGAAGCACTTGAACTTCTGAACTTGGACCTCCACTTGGCGCCTTACACTGCAGTTGTGATAACACTAAATTGCAGTTTAATATGCGGGGTACGCTATAGTCTAATATGTAGGCTGGACAGTCAACCGAGAGGAGGGGGCTTCAAATCACCGCCAGGGCAGAAGTTTCGATAATGCCCTAACAAACGGGCAGTGCTTCGTTTATAGTCTGACTATATATGTAGCATGCTGGACTGTCAACCGAGAGGTGGGGGCTTCAAATCCCCGCCAGGGCAGAATTTGTTTCGAGATTACTTCTCCACTTACGCCCCCTAGCCAACTCAGCTATAACGAGTACACTGACCGTACACAGTCGGTGGGATGATTAGACGGCGAGGAAACGGACTGGTCACCCGCCATCGTATACGCGGAAGCTAGGAAAATGAAGTCGCTAACACTTCATACACATTGCTGCCTCTCTGGTTTAGCCGATGGGACTGTCCTTCTTCAATGAGTCAACTGGCATATTAGTAGGCTGTAAGAAGTACATGCATGTAGATTCAGAATAAACAGGCGGATCTAGTCTACTGACTGTGCGTTTAGCACCTTTCTGCAGCTTTGTCACGCAATTTAAGCTTGAGGTTAATTAGTAGCCCAGGTGCTATTACAGCATAATGGTATAGACTATAGACAGACCACGAAGTAGTCTATAGATGAAATAATACGGTTTTTCGTAACAAATAGGCAGCGATATGTAATATCCCAAGGCTTCTGAAGATTTCTTGGCAAATTCAATTATGTTGTCTTTCCATATAAGGTGCTGAACCAGATCCAGAAAACGACTAGCAATTTTGAGTGTACTAAGAATGACTGGAAGCCAAAGCAGCTCGTCGTAAAAGTGTCAAACAGTACTACATGTAGCTGCCTGCTACTGCATTGGTAGCTAAAGAACCACTGGAGGCTAACGCCACGTTTGCCATGGCGTTCCAACCATAATAATTAAATTTTTATGGTCCACTGCACCGAATGCCTTCAATAATTCAAAGAATCTCTTAATGGAAATACATTATTATCATTCGCTTTGGTAATTTTGTTCTCGATGGGTCCACATTATATGAAAAGTTTCAGTATCAATAGCGACGTCGCAATTTAAAAAGGATATCACAAAATCTAAAGAACCCCACACTCTCTAATGAAGCAGATATCCAAATTGCTAAAAATCGAAAATGCCGTCACAGTTAATAATTGAAAACAACGTCACTGTTACTAACACAATGGGCATCACAAGGATAAACGAAGCGACGTCCTTGTGAATTGCCGACAATTGCGTGACACGAAAACAATGAATCCACAGTGAATTAGCTACAGTGATGACGCAATTGGTAAAAATGATGTCATAACAGATAAATGAAAATGAAGTCACATTTGATTAATGAAAATGACGTCACAATACCTAAGTGAGAAGTCCCAACCGAGATCCATAAATGATGTAATACTAGATATAATGAATGTGATGATACAGTGATGTCACAATGGATACCATTGTCATAACAGATAAATGAAAATGATGTCACGTTTGATTAAAGAAAATGACGTCACAATGTCTAAGTAAAAAATGTCCCAACAGAGACCTCACAATGGCGTCATAATACATGAATGAAAGCGACGTCACAACAGATAGGCCTACCTAAAAATGGCGTCACACTAGATAATCGGAAACGTCACAATAGATAATTGAAACGACGTCACAACAGGTCAGTTGAACTGCGGCAATTCTGTATAGAGAAAACTGAAAAGGATTTCGTAACGATTTTAACTCCGCCACTGATCGTACTCTGACAGTGCCAGTCCCAAGCCTGGATAAAAGAGGAGGGCGACGCTAATGATCTTTGTTATCACACAGTTCGTTAAACTGAAACTACTACTACTATTATTTTTGCAACGGATTATAAATGAAAACGCGTCATCGGTCTTGTTGAAACTGGGTCGTCAGTGAAAATGGTAGTCACTGTCCCGTCGACGCTGGTGATAAATCTATTTCGACGATGTACCGCAGACCACTTCAGCGGCAATTACGGTATGTTAGGAACGATGAATACTTGTTCGCAGAAACAGTTGTGGGTGTTACGCGCAACTAGTCATTCAAGATCTCCGACTACATTAAAGACCCTTTTATTGCGCAGGCGCACGAGTGGGATATTATAGCAGGCTTCTGTGTAAACTCTTAACGCTAATGTATGGTCGCCAACAGACACTAATGAGAAGCAGGGCCTCAGTCTGGTAATATATCACAACTTCTGTGGCCTTCAGTTTGACATTATTATGCTTTTATTATTTAAGTGGATTGGTAACATTCTGATAGAGGACTTCCTACTGAGAACTATCATGGAGGGAAGACTGGAGGGAAAGAGAACGAGGGGAAGATCTAGGCGGATGCTTCTGGATGGCGTAGGATGAACATCGTAAACTGAATGAGAAGTCCCAGCAACCAGAGGAGTGGTGCATTGGATGTTTGAAACTGCCCAAGGAGCAGAGGACTGGAAGAAGAAGATTATTTAAGGCAGACTTATACGATCACTTCCGTTTGCAAGCGTTATTATTCGGTAATAATAATAATTTGTTTGGTAGACAGAGTGTGGACCAATGGTTTGCCCATACTAACGTGGGCGAAATTTCCGCACTTTGAGGTTAATGATATATCGCAGTGAAGCCTATACAATGCCGAGGAGTCAGGCCTCAATATTAAGAATTTTATTTGTTTATTGCTTGCCCAAATATGTCTGTTACGCGATATGACGATATTGCACGAGAATCCACAGCCGTTAATTAACACTTTAATGACGAGCATGTACTAAATGCGACTGGGAAACCAAAGCAGCGCGTCGTTAAAGTGTTAATAAGAGAATAGAAAATTCTAACTACTATGGCGTCTCATAAAGTTCTAATTTGCCATTCATGGATCTTTGCATGATTTTAGGTCAATGGTTGGTTTGTTAGCGGCTGTTTAACGACATTGTGTCGTAACAAAGAAGATTAACATCGACCTCCTACTTTCTTCAGGCTTGGAACTGGCACTTCCACAGTGGCGGAGTTTTAAGTCAATGTGGTTGATATTCCTTTTATCTTTATGTCAGTTGTCACGCAGCGGTTTTTCAGGGCGAGTTATACGACCGACGCTCGAGAGAAGCCCCGTGGAAGTTATCAAGACACAGAGATTGAAACGCATCGGGTACAGTATCGTGAAGAATTTGGAAGTGGCAAAACTAGTTTTCCGACGAATCGTTTGGCTTTATCATGTTGGGAATGCTTGCAAGTTAGCTCGACAAGAGGTTGAAATGCATTGGGTGGAGCTACGTGCAGAAGCCATTGAATCGCATCTGGAAACCATGTAACCTTTGCGGGCAAATTTAATTAAACATATAGAATAATTGTTCATTTGCAAGGTGCTTTAGTAAGGTTTCCGCAAGGGCCTTTAGAAAGGTTGACATTTTCTAAAAATATTCGTTTATTAATTCAAACTGACAGATACGCAGAAACATTACATGATACAGTAGTAACAGATGACAACAAGTTTAACAGAAGTTGAATTTAAACTGTATGGCAGCCTGCAAGGCGCTCATCTGTCCTACTTCTCGTTTTACAGTCGCCTCTAGGCAGTGGAAGGCTGAGTCAACCTTATTGGACTTGAGGTTATCGAACCAGCATCCTTATGATCTTCGTGCCAGCGTGTTACTTTGCAACCCCGCCCCATCAATTCCATCGGTTGAAACAGAGGAATCATCACAGCTCAGTGACAGGACAAGCTTTATTTATGGGGTAGTAAATTACCCCATGTCCAAAAGCCTCCTCGTGTTTTCACCACGCCTGTCATAAAAATCGCCTGATTAGTCCATAATCATCAACATCGTCGTTGTCTTCATCATCTGTGATTTGATCATTCGCTGACCGTTAATCTTCTAATACGGGTGGCGGCAGATGCAAAACATAGACCTTTGTAGAGGATAAATGAGGACAACGCCTTTCACAACAAGTCTCCGGCGAACGACGTTTCAAGTCTGACATCAACCGCCAGGTGGCACTATCGCGTCGTAAAAACGACAGAATTTAATTAATTAGAGAGTCCGCGTCAAAGACCTAAACTTCTCCGATTACACCCTCTCTTCCTCCTCTTCCTCTTCCTCCTCTTCCTTTTCTTCCTCTTCCGTCTCCTCCCCCTCCTCCTCCTCCTCCTCTTATCTTCTCACATTCTTCCTCACTTTCCTCCTCTTATCTCCTCACCTACCATCTAAACTTCATCCTCCTCCACCTCTCCTCGTCCTCTTACTTCTTCTTCCTGCACTTCCTGGACCTCTCCTCCTTTTCTTCCTCCTTCTTCCTCTTATCTTCCTACACCTCCTCCTCTTCCTCCTCCTCACCGTCCACCGCATCTTCTTTCTCCTCCTACTCTTTTCTCCTCATCTTGTCTCTAAACCTTCCTCCTCCCCTTCCCCACCCTTTGTTCTCCTCCTCCTATTATCTTCCTCGCTTTCCTACACCTCCTCCTCCTCTTCCTCCTCATCTTCCTCCTCCTCACCTTCCACTTCTTCCTACTTCTTCTCTTATCTTCTCACCCACTCCTCTTCCTCCTCCTCCTCACCGTCCACCGCATCTTCTTCCTCCTACTCCTTTTCCTCATCTTGTCTCCCAACCTTCCTCCTCCCCTTTCTCCTCATTTGTTCTCCATCCTCCTCCTCCTCCTTGTATCTCTCTTATCTCCTCACCTCTCCTCCTCTTCTCTTCCTCCTCATCTCATCCTCTTCCTCCTCATCCTCTTCCTCCTTGGGACGCCTCGCAGTTGATTTGCTGGAACAAGCTTTGCCTCGTATACACAGAATAGCAAAACTGACGAATGGTTGTTATGTCATCAGCTCATAGTGAATAGGTTCTTCTCAGTTAGACTATGTATAAAATATTTCATGTCCAAAGACAACGACTAGAATTTCCATTGAACTGAACGTCACAAAGATAGCCGATCAATTTCTATATTCAGTTAATCCTGTATAACATCCCTACCTATGCGAGCATCAGAATTAACTGACCATTTTCTTAGTTATAAAATAACTACTCTCCTCCCTCGTTGTCATAAAAGTATCTGTCTTGTATATTCCTGTACTGTACAGACAATTCAAGCATTCATCCGTCGAAGATAAATGTAACCGTATTATAATAGTGTACACGTTTTCTGCAGCGACCATAGTATGATCTCGACAATGCTATGTTTTCAATGAATTGATACGGTAAGATCCATCACTACCGCTGCCCGTTTGAATGGGTGCCACGATGTGTTCTTTCGCTAGATCTCCAGTCGAAATCCAACCAATATTTGTCGATGATGAACGAGATGAATCATCAAGGGTCTCCTCCTTGTCCCTTTTGCCCGTACCTCCACTAGGCAGAACCGCGCCTTCTCGGTGGTGTACGTGCCATCAAACTGGAGTGGGTCCCTCTTGAGCTGCGACTCTTTCCCAACACCTTCTATCCTGTGTTCTTTTCTGGTGATAGGCTAGTTCTCGATCGCCAGCTAGATATCAAGGTGATGGCCTCTGTTACAGCGGAAGTTGATTTGTTTCCTACGCATCCGCTATTCCATGTATCTACAATTCTACATGTAGTCGCAACGATCTGGCGACCAGCTGTCTCAACGAGTTACTAAGTCTAAACAGTCCCCGCAAAAATCTTATGCTGGCGCTAAACAAATCCGTGTATGTATGTATGTGTGTATGTATGTATGTATGTATGTATGTATGTATGTATGTATGTATGTATGTATGTATGTATGTATGTATGTATGTATGTATGTATGTATGTATGTATGTATGTATGTATGTATGTATGTATGTATGTATGTATGTATGTATGTATGTATGTACGTACGTATGTATGTATGTATGTATGTATGTATGTATGCATGAATTATATTGTATTGTATGTATGTATGTATAAAGCGTCACATGTATGTATCAGAAGCGCTCCCAGTGCGTAGTATGTATGTATGTATGCAGTATGTATGTAGTGTATGTATGTATGTATGTATGTGCATGTATGTATGTATGTATGTATGTATCAAGACACTTAATATAGCGTTTTTAGTGCCTTACAAAGGCGCTATATAAGCGACGAGATAACTTTTCTCGTCAATCTTCCTTCAACTGTCTGATCATCATTAACTAGCAGCATTAAAAGTAGAAGCTATTGAGCAAGTAGACCAATTATTGTCTATCTTGGAGGGCTAATAAACGCAGATGGCAGCCACGAAAAATATATACAAAGGAGGATTTGGACCTCACAAGCATTTGGGAAAAGCAGATAAATAAGCAAAGAAAACCAAGAAAACATAACTAGACGGCGATATAGCCGATTCGTTTTATTACGGATCGGAATGCTGGACAATGCGAAAGCAGAATGGGAAAAGAATACTCACAGAATAAATGAGTTGGCTGCGGGAAATTGATGGGATTTCAAGACTACAAGAAATTATCAAGGATGACATAAAGACAATTACTTGGTGTCCAAACCAATATGCTACCATCCAGTTCGGTTGAATTCGCAGATTTTCTAATGGCTTCCTCTAGTCCAGTCGCATTACCACTCGCTTCATCATCTCGCTTTTTGTCAATTTGGATAGACAACATAAATGAGGACATAGCAAGATCTGGACCAACATTGAGAGGAGAGCTGGACTTAACTAATGACCGAGAAAGATGGATAGGCTATCGATAGCTCGTATCCATCGCTGCCAAATGGTTGGCGTCAGAAACTGATGATGATGATGATAATGATGATGATGATGATGGTGGATGATGGATAATGATGATGATGATGATGATCATGATGATGAATCGTTATAGTATTGAGAAGAAGAAGAGCAGTGACGTAACTGTCTACTCTAGGTAGAAATGTCCAGATATAATTAGCTCGCCCTGAGGCAGCCATGAGTATATGAAGTGTTAGCGACTTCTCATAAATTTAGAACATATTAACAGACCAAACAGTCTTTCCTTCGCGTTTTCTTTACAACAGAGTTTAGTAGATGATCCACAGCAGTCTTGTCTTTGTAATGGAAAAATGAATAAAATAATGAATTAAAATTACGCATGGGCAAAACCCGGGCGAAGCCGGGTATAAATGCTAGTAATTAATCAATTGGTAGCCTAGCGAATTATAGCCCAGAGTTTAAAGCGCTGTCTTCCTTGACATTTGCCACAGAGATCCGGGATTTGATTTCCTATGAAGACTGAGTTTTATTCGACCGTTAGTTCAATTAATTAGTGTTGTGGTCCACCTGGGCGCAGCACGTCAGTCGGCAAAGATCAAAGGTGGGAGGAGGTGTTAAAATTTGTCAAAGAGAGAAGAGGATCGTCTCCGGGGGCGGATAGTTAGCCACTACTAATTAGTGCGTCGAGTACAAATGGGCCAAAAACAAAACCCTTCTGCCTCTGTCTGTCTGTCCGTTTGCCTTTGTTTGTCAATCTGGCTGTTCGTCTCTCTCTGGTTGCCCGTCTGTCAGTCGCTTGTTTGTATGTCTGTTTGTCTCTGTCTGTCTGTCTGGTTGCTTGTCTGTCTGTTAGTCTGTTTGTCTGTCTGTCTGTTTTCTATATGTCTGTATTTTTCTCCGTCTGTTTGTCGGTCTGTTTGTCTGTGTGTCTGGTTGTTTGTCTGTCTGTTTGTCTTTGTCTGTCAGTGTGTTTGTCTGTCTGTATGTCTACCTGTCTGTTTGTCTGTCTGTTTGCTTCTGTCTTTCTCATTCTCAGACATACAGTTGCGTGTCTCTTAGTCTGTGTAAGTATGTCTCTGTGTCTGTCTGCCCATGTCTATCTGTCTTGGTCTCTGTTTTTACCTTAATCTGTTCTGTGTGTTTGCCTCTATATCTGTGTCTGCCTGCTTGTTTGTTTGCTTCTGTCTTAGTGTCTCCGCCTACATGTATGTGTTTCCTTCCCTGAATATTATAACTGGATATTCATATAGCGCCTTTTGTGTACCTCTCTCTGCCTCTGTATCTATCTTTCTGTCTCTGTGTGTCTGTCTGTCTGTCTTTTTCTATTGTACAATTTTTTTTATTGTCCTCCTCTGTCCTGCTCTGCCTCTCTGTCGATTTCTGTCTACGTACTTCCGTATCTTTCTGTCTGTCTCTCTGTCTGTCCTGTCACTCTATCTCTCTATGTTTCCTTGCTCCGCCTTTCTCTATCTCTGTTTTCTTACCTCTGTCTCGGTCTCGCTATGTCTCTGTTTCTATTAATGTTTGTATATCTCCGGGTTTTCTTAATTTCTTCATAATACAGCTAATTAAAAATAGACTTCCATTCACACTAGGACTAATCGACGCTACACACAGCAGTTGCGAGGGATATTATTATGTGAATATATAGTCGACAAACCGACAATCTTGCATTAATTAATTAAATCATTAATTCATTCATTACTTCGTTCATTCATTCATTCTTTCTTACGTTCGTTCATTCGTTCATTCGTTCATTATTTCTTACTTTCGTTCTTTCGTTCATTCATTCATTTATTTGGTTAGAAAAGTTGTTATAAAAAGAATCGTACAGTTAATCAAATGCCAACCTCATATCAATACAGATTGTCCTCAGAGCACCTGAACAGATCTTATCCGAACACCGCAGACTTAACATACCGACAAACACGTTCCACGGTGGTTCAAACTGGTTCATTCGATCAAAATTTCCTCAGCGAAGATGCCAATGAATAAATTGAAAGCGAGGAATTTGCGACAGACTATAGAGAATGGAACGCTGTTATCTTTGCTTACACAGATTTTCTTCTCTTTTATTACTTTGCATGACGTTATCTTACCTAACTTACGTTGCCTTTGTTTTGTTCATCATGCTTTAATTTACAATACAATACAATACAATATAACTGATCTTTTATATCGCCCTTCTTACTAAGGTTGCCCCAAGCTCAGAAGTGCCACACGACTCGGCGAAACAGAAGCAATTATATTGCAGAGCAATTGTGCGCGAAGGACTTGCTCAAGATACTACTCACGGCGAGGTGGATTCGAACCTGGCCTCCGGCGCAAGGCATAACATACTACACCATCGCGCACCACAGCCTTAACACTGGCATATCATATAACCTTACCTTATCGACGCAACTTGGTTCAGATACTCTGAACATCCAAACAATCTGTCAGCTGTTGACTTATTCAGAATCGGTTGGTTGGTTCCACGTGTGTGCGTGGCCCGCTACTGATGACTGTTTCAGCTCACTGTGCATTGTTTTGCTAACTGATGTAATAAAATTATATTCGTTCGTAATGACATTTAACATCACATCACTAGCGCAGAGAGGGCCTCCGAGTAGATATCTTGAAGGGTGCTATATAAATGCTCATTTACATTACATAACATTACCTACCTTGACACACCTTACTTAATCTTACTTTTGTCTTACCTGGCCTCACCTTTCTTGACCAGTCACGCCTTGATTGGCCCCGAGAGCGAAGAGTCAATCAGACACCATCCGAGAAAACTTTCTCACCTGCGAGATTCCTCGTAGTTGCTTCTGAGGCAGGTAGACAGAGATGAACCAAAACTGCGATGAACGCGTCAGTCGTTTAGCTGGGCGCTATATAAAGCCAAAAGGCCAAGGCACTTGCATGCAGGCCGTCTAAAAGGCTTGGCCTGAGTGGCGGCGTTCAGTAGCACGCTGCAGTGGCCTACGGATAGCAACAACTGATAGCTCCAGACACATTAAATTTTATGGTTTGGACGTTCGCGTATCTATAGTCGCAAATTGTCTGGTGCTAAGGGCAGTCTAATGTGGCCACGCGGTTCAGGTGGGAAGTCTAGGGCTACCAAGCTTTTTTTGTAACACGGTCAAGAAGGGGGGGTGGTTACCACCCCTGGATTTCGGGCAGTCTTGTAATATAGTGGATTCATTCATTTCTGCACGTATTTAGTTGGAAATTACATCACTTTTAACAATTGGGCAATACTTATTGCGGACATTTTGTACTTTTTGGATAAACAAATATAAGATTATGTGTGTTTTGAAACTAATCTATGTATAAAAGATACACAAAATCATCCCTACACATGTTTATATAGTATAAATGTACATCCATACATATATATCCATACATATATATCGGTTTACGTTATAACGTAGTATTCAGCCATTTTCACAGCTTATTACGCGTATTATTATTTATTTTGATCACTCCGGTATTCAAAAGACAAAGATGTAGCTATGCAAATGAAGGTTAATTCCCTCTAAAGAATGGTATCTTTGTTTCTCTTCCAGGAAGACAAATGAATACGCTACAGACAAACAACTAAGGGGAGTCCTTCCATTCAGCCATTTTTTGGTCAGGTCAACTAAAATATAGAAGGTATAATTTGTAATCTTAATATTAAATGACGGATCTAATAGCGAAAATCGAGAAAGTGGTAACCCCCCCTGGTACCTCGGGGGAACGGTGTGAGATATCAGCATTTTACCTCAAAACGTGTGCAAATGAACCCCTACAGCTACTAAAAATTCGGAAAAAGTTTGAGAGGGTCCAGATCCAGAGTGTTAAGGTAAACGTAATTGTAATCGCAAACTCCAGACTTCTAAAGCGCCACTCGAGAGCCAAGGGTAGGGCTCCAGCTTATTCACGAGCACTGGTAAACAGGTTAATGAGGAGTACTACCAAGTAATCACAATTTTGGTCAGATAAAATTAACATTATCGTAATCTTGAAATTTCTACAGCGCCCAGAAAGCGAAGTCTCGGGAACCAGCTTATTCACAGACGCTTAGTCAAAACAAATCGATAGGTAGAAGGTCAAGCAGGCAGACAGTCAGAGCGTTTAGAGCTGAAGCGGCGAGAGAGGTAAGGGGAATCGGAGAAATCTGAAGATCAGATGGTGAGAAAGAAGACTGATCACCCGGCCTTATATACTGGGGCGAACAAAATGACGGCGCTAATGATTCTTCTTCTCAGGGTTAGCTTAAGGAACAGCTCTTCTTCTTTATCTTCTACTTCGTGCCAATTCCTTATAACCATGAACGGTCATTATTTGTGAACTAATTAACTGCCCATCATTAATTCAACCATTGTCACTTCGGGTTCACACCCGTAACTTTGTCCCCACAAAGTGGTGGCGATCAATGCCCAAAGGCCAAGGCACTTGCATGCAGGCCGTCTCTCACCTTTTTTTTTCACTTCTCCCTCCCCTCTCCCTCAACCCAAAATAACGCTGCAACAGGTCCAAGAAGCGAAAGTGACGGTCACTACAATTTTTAAAGTTACTATAATCGTACACCACCGTAACAATAGAAAGTAACGCCTCGGTACACGCCCCCTATATATATTTAAAAAAATCAACTGGCATGTACATGTACTACAACGCCTCTGAATATCTGAGTGGCGCTATATAAATGTTCAACTACAGTAACAATTACAATTATAGGGCTAATATTTGTCAATTCAAGACAAATTAAGGTAAATTTAGGGCAAGGCTAAGTTAAGGTAAGACTATGATGTAAGTCGAGGTAGTAGCTCACTGTAAACCTTTTGGTTATGATCTGAAAATACGCCATGTTTCCATGATGACGAACTCTGTTTTTTCTTTAATTAACTCTAGCATTATCGCGTATGATTGCCTCCTCTCGCAAATGCGCTATACAAATTTCTGATTATATTAACATTAATCTGGCGCCTCTTGGTAGCTTATCCTGAGCGGGCGCTATACAAATCTGCAATTGCAACGAATCCTGGCCATCTTGTAAACACTTGACAGCGCTTAAGGGTTTATTTATGGAACCCCTTAAATACTGGCGACACTTACGGCAGCAGTGTGGGCTACCTCGGTGTTGTTTTTCAACATACATCCTACTCCACACCAGTCTACCCTCATGCTGTGCAAACAGAGCGAGTCCCGTTGACGATAATTGGTGCATAAATTCATGCAACAGGGCCCGACTTTGGAATGATAATTAACGGCCACGTCTCTGATCTCGCCGACCGTACGCTTAGCTCGCCTCTCGACACCGAATTTCCGTGCAAATAAAAGGAAATTCCAGAGCTCTTGCCTTTGTCAATCCGCAGAACGCGAGACATTGATTTCATATCGATTCGGACTCGCCCTGGAACCAGCGGGATGACGGAACCAGCGTAGATTATAAAAATATAGCACCTGACCTCATCTGACCTGTAAGCTTACACGGAGAAACGTGACTGTGAGCAGGTTCTGTAACTGCGTAGGTGGCTCACCGTGGCTGTCCAAGTACAGACAGGAAGGGAAACCCCCGCTCAGATCCTGATATAGTTCGAACTTTTACCATCTGCGTTAACTGCTGGAGTGGGGAAACTCCACTACCTCCGCTGGTTCACTCACCTGCAAATTACCGGTAAAGAATATCCTTAGGACAACCCGTCTGACTCGACACAGCGCTCGTGAATAAGCTGGTGCCCTGCGCTTGTCTTTCGAGTGGCGCCTTAGAAGTTTGGAGATTACGACCTCGTGCAGGATGGCACGTAGTCGATTGGCTAGAGCGCTCGGCCTGTGACGCTAGGAGTCCGGGTTCGAGCCTCGATCGAGGCGGTTACCGTGTAGAGACCTTGAGTAAGGCCTTAAAAGTTGCAATTGCTCAGGGCCATTGATGCTCTGTCGAATGGACTTGTCTGGACATATGAGGGCAACATAAAAAATACAGTTGTAGGCCTATTGGATTGCATTGTATAGACACACAGACACACAGACATACAGCCTGGTTGATTGGCTTGGTGGCTGCCTAAATGACTGACTGACTGACTGACTGACTGACTGACTGACAGAGTCGAAAACAGAGACAGAGATGAAGGAGAATGGTAGAAAAAGAAAGAAAGAAAAGGGAAAGAAAGAAGAGGAAGAGAGACAGACACAGACACAGAGTAAGATAGAGAGATAGACAGAGAGAGAGGGGATATGCACAAAGACGGACATACCGATGTAGACAGATAGCGAGAGATAAAGTGAGACACAAACACAGAGACCGAAAGAGAGGGAGAAAAAGACCGATAGAAAGCCAGATAGGCAGAGGATGAGACAGAGAGCTGCAAAGAAAGAGACATCAAGACAAAGAGACAGAGACAGAGAGACAGAGACAGAGACAGAGACAGAAACGATAGACAGAGATAGAAACAGTGACACAGAAAGATAGATTTGGGGTGAGGGTCGAGAGACCTTTGGAGTCAAACTCCTCCTGACGTCCCCTGACATATGTACGACGTCCGCGCACAGGCTTGAATTAAATGACGCCCCACTTGGAGCATATCAACCGATTCATTAGCATCGAATTTCGCCGTTGATAGGGCTTGTCGCTGACCGGTCGCTATGACAACCGAAACTAAGGACGCCATGGATTCAAGAGCTTGGCGACAGAGAGCAGCGAAATGGAGGGAGAGAGAGGGGCAGACAGGGAGAGAGAGGAAGAGAGGGGCAGAGAGCACGTGAAGGGCTTCACCGATCGCTAGAGAGAGCCATTCGAACGAAGGTACGTTGTTAGTCGAATGTCACCGAATGCAAACACGATCCGACTCAGCTCAACTGCTTCGGATCTCGACTAAATAAATAGCGCTCACTCAAATAATTATATGAATGCAATTTCACTTTCATACGGGAAAAATAATTACACTAATTGTTTTCATATACTATATATATATGATGTATATATTAATTAGTTATGTACATGTATAGCAGCATTAGTGTATAAGTATGGAAGCACTAATAGAATCATTTACATGACTTTCAGTATGACTATTTAAATTGTGTGTGTGTATATATATACATATATATTTTATATACACACACATATATATAATTATATATATATGATTTAGCTCCTTTCTTTTATGTATTTAACAGGGTCGCTCACTGAGGGTTATGTTCCTGCCTCTCAAAAACGGGTCATCGTTTTCCCGACTCTGAAAAAACAACACTTAGACCAAAATGCCTGTAAAAATTATCGGCCCATTTCCCATCATTCCTTCCTCTCAAAGACCTTTGAGGGACTAATTTTCGTCCAACTGCTTCCTACCTTGAGCAAGCTTGGCTTCTGTGGCGGACAAATCTGGTTTAAGAGGCACCATTCCACAGAAACTGCTCTCTTATCCCTTCTGTCGAATATTATGTGTAGCTATTGACCAGTCTCACCTCTCTCTTTTGGCGCTTTTTGACGTCTCTTCTGCTTTCAATATGGTTGTTTATGAGATCCTGTTTCACCGATTGCAATTATCCTGTGGCCTCTCTGGTATTCCCTTTTTTTGGATTCAATCCTACGTCACTGACCGCTCGCAGACGATTGTCCTAGGAGACTCCATAACTCAGTGGATTGGGGTTAAATTCGGTGTTCCTAAAGGCTCCTTCCATCCATCCATTCATCAATCCATTCATCTAACTATCCATCCTTCCATCTAGCAATTATCAATCCATCCATCCATCCAACAAACCATCCATTCTAAATATGCCTGCTTGAAAAAACCGAAAACTCGAACCATCGGAACTCGATCCGTCAAAACTGCTGTAGTTGATGATTAAACTTCAAATTCAATCGCAGCATACTGCCATCTGTCGAATGGAACAAAATCACAACAGGTGCCTAGCGTCATCTATCGAATGGGAGTTTCCGCGCTAAAATAGTCTCCAGCTGAACTCGAGCGACGAGTAGGCCTAATATGAAACATTCTCCATTATTAACTATAGTGTAACACTACTTTTATCGTAGCGCAGTAGTAGAAGCTGAGTAGTAGTAATCGCGGTAATAGTAGTGGTAGCTGTAGCAATTATTGTTGTTTATTTTGTTGTTATTGTTGCTGCTAATATTATCATATAATATTATTATACTTAGGCTACTAAAATTTACTAGAAACGCAAGTTAGGCTACGTGTAAACAAGTTTTGAATGATAAGCAGAGAGCAAGCGAAAAGATTCGGATAAGAGGAGACAAACAAAAGAATGATTCGTTGGTTAGAGACTCATGCAGAAAGACGAAGAAGAGGCAGACGGGGGGTATGAAATACTGGCGACTTCATTTTCTTAGCCTCGGCATATGAGGGCGGGTTGTCAGTCCTCTCCCTCGCCGTCTCATCTTCCCATCGACAGTGTTCGGTCAGTGTAATCATTATTACTGAGTTGGTTATGGGGTGCTGTTGGAACAGAAATCTCGAACCAACTTTTCAATAACGGGCCTACCATAGACCGACCCTGGATTCGAATCGAGGTCGTAGAGGTGTTAGGCGCACGAACGGAATCATAACAGGCTACAAGTCCGTCCGCACATTCTAGAATATCGTAGAACGATATCGATAGACCGGTTTATAGGCCGACCAGTGTTCGGTGGAGATATAAAGTTAAAGCCATGTCGGCATAAAAGTTTATGTCTTGGTATTGAGTTTCTTACGACTTAATATAGTGGCGACGAAAGTCGTAAACATCGTCCTTGGTTCAACTTTTCTCAGGGTTTCTGCTATTCGAAATAGTACGTCAGAGTCAGTCCGTCTGGAACTGCGGGTTCGGTTACTGGCCAATCTTCCCAAATTCTCTCTGAATTCACCACATGCAAGGCTCTATCATATTTCATCATTTACATATCGGTGGCCGAGTGGCTAGAGCGCTTGACTAACAGCGCGGAGAGTAAGGGTTTGCGTTCCTCCACGGAGAGTACGAGTTCGAGGCTCCTCCACTGAGACGTCAGATACTGGGTATGGACCTTGAGAAAGTCCTTCACTCACAAATGCTCAGCTACTACTCATATAGTGGCGCTACTAATAAATCCATAATAATTATAATAATGACAACGATAACAATAGTGATAATGAAAATGATACTACTAGACCCCGACTACAACTAATAATAAATAATGTAATTATATGGTTTGGTTTTACAGTACATTACAGTTAGCATTGACCTTATCTTGCCTTACATTACATGACATTACCTAACATTTCTACACTAATTTCATCCATTCAGATTAATGTAAGGAATATCTTTATTGACGTAATTACAGTTTGATAAACGCAAACGAATTTGAAACGACCACGTAGTTGTAAGCTATCGCCACATCGCAGTAGAGACTGCAAACCTTTAAGACATATTGATGACTGTCAGACACATTTTTGGTAGAAAAGAGTACATTTAGTAAGATGAGAGACAGGTCAAAGATCTGTCAAAAACAGTAAACCTGACAAAAACACTACATGCAGTAATTTCATATACAGATCATGATAGTTGCAATCTAGTGAGGTATACATACGACTCTAAGTTATCATTCTAAAATGATATATAGGATATGTCAGAAACGATAACCCTGACAAAAAGCCTAGACCTATAATATATTCAGTAATTTCAAAGATAGTGCACCTTCCTCTCTGATCAATCATTCTTCAACATCGCGACATTTGCTCTTTCGAAATTTCGGCTTTACGATCGATACACGATAGGCCTGTACTTAAACAAAATTAATTCAAACGTTACAAAGAACATATTTTCCGAACAAGTAGTACGCGGATAAGTATCCGCCTCAGAGCCATGCCAGTCGATAGAGGAAAAGATCAAGAGAAAGGCAGTTAGAGGAAGCACTGAAAACGAATTATTGAAGGAAATCTTCGTCAATAACGAATCGAAAAATTGCAATCGACAACAGCGAATTCGCCGTATTGTTTTCCTGGAAAACTGTACAAAAAGATGGCGGCGAATAAAGCTGCCCGCATCGATATATTTAACAGCCACGCACACGCGCTCACGACTCAATCGATAATTTTTTATTGTTATCGAAGAGGAACGAACAGCTTACCAGGTTCAAGTGTACATTGAGCAAAAGATGGTGCACTGAACATGAATATGCATGTACGCAATAATTACAGATCAAAACATTACAATATGTACATTAATCGCTAGCACAATCGTTCTTTCTTATTTGGCTGTTTTCGCTCTCTTTAGACAGCTGAGGTTAACAATTATGACATACATATCAGTCTGCTTAATACACAATATTATATTTATCATATTCTATGTAGTAGATTAGGTTACATAATAGCAGTGTGGATGTAAGAGCCTGGACCCGAGCCTGAAAGACCTTTACTAAAGGACGCAGTAGAGTTATCACCAGTTCCTTTGCCTCCTTTCTCTGGCCTCTCTGGCAACCAAACTCTGTTCAGTTGACATCTCTGGACATTGTGGACAAGCCCTCTGACAAGATGCAATGCTCGTGAATAAGCTGGTGCCCTGAGCTTAGCTTCAGAGTAGCGCTTTTGAAACTGGAGTTTACTAAGTTTACTATTACTATTACGATTAATCTAGGAGGGGAATTGGATGTTCAGTTACGGTATCACGAAATAGAGTACCCGTCATAAGACTGGGGGAGGGGGATGTATGAATTTATGCCCCCGGATGGAATAAATCGGTTTAGAGTATCCGAATGGGAGGATAAACCATTCTATCCCCCATCGTCATACGCATCACGATAGCCTCGACGACAATCCAGTAAAATCATCAAAAACGAAGTAAATTAATTTCAGGTCGACGTACAAACTAAAGATATGCAACTTAAAATATTTTATGTCGACAATAAATCCAAACAGTACGAGTGAATACACTTAGAAACCGGCAAAAATGCAAACTAAACCGAATACTCCATTTCGCTAAAGGGGATACTTCATGTATGAAGGGGATACTCTATTTCGTGACAACGGTTCCCCGGAAGACCTATTGTTTAAAAAAGTGGGACGGGAGGGGGTGCGAAAGGAAATAACTGACCGTTGAGAACTGGCCAATGCAAAGTCAGCATCAAAACGATTATCAGAATGGTGTCAGAAGAGGGAGCCATCTAATCCATCATCTCTAATCTGACGACTTATATAGCGCTGTTATCATAATGCCCAGTGCATCATCCGATCGATGGTCTTTTCAAGTGAAATCATACAACCATAATCCACTGGAAAATCCAGGTCCAAAACCGAAAGCTAAACACACCTATAGGGACTACTTTCATCTCAAAAATCATGGCCCATAAAATAATAATAATGATGATGATAATAATAATAATAATAATAATAATAATAATAATAATAATAATAATAATAATAATAATAATAATAATAATAATAATAATAATAATAATAATAATAATAATTTTAACACTTTTGGCACTCAGCACATCATCAACGAAGACTAACCATTCAAGAAGAAGATTATCCCTAATTTTTTAAATCTTGAGGGACAACATGTAGGTCTAGGTATATTTAATAATAGGTCTAGTAATAATAATTTTATATGAAAAATAATAACCCAGTGTTGAATTTGAAATGGGTTTCCAGTTGTCTATCGTAAGCCATAACTGAGATGGAAGGACTCCACCCCTCTGTATAATTTAGACCGTGCAGAGACCAATGTACTAAATCCCATGATTTTCATCAGTTATTCCATAACGAGATGGTGTAAAACATACAGAGCGGATTTTCGCTGTTTCGCTGTTTCGTTTGTTGAAGGATAGGAAGAGAAATAAAAAAAGAGGGAGTGTGGAAAAGAGAGAAGAGAGATAGAGACAGACAGAGATAGACAGAGACAGACAGACAGAAAACAGAAACCCCTTTCGAATTCAACACTGGGTTATTATATATAATATATATACATATAGCCTATAACATAGTTATATTATTAGTATAATTAGTAGCCCATTAGTATTACTACTAATGGTAGAAGCATCATCACTATTCATAAAGATAGGCTTTGAAAATTAATGATCCCTCAGGAATTGCAAAAATTCCTAACTCTGCAGTGAACAGAGAGAGAGAGAGAGAGCAGTTCTGGAACGGATAGAACTCGTCAAGATTATTAGTATTGCGTGATGCTTTTGAGATTGAAAACGACCCAAAGAAAACGCCAGAACCAGCGTCAAGATAATTGAATGAACGGACATTAAATAACGAATGGGCGATGAACGGAACTACTTATTTCGTATTCCTACGCCATCCCAAGGCATTTTGACCCTGGCCGGATTACACCACAGCTCTCCCTGTGTGTTCGTCTGCCTACCTGTCTTTCCGTTTGCCTATCCGCCTTCTTCGCTTCTCTATCCGCCTGCTTTATATTCCGCTTCCTGCTTGTCGTTCCCTACCTTCAGGTACGTGTAAGTGTCTGGTTGTCTACTTGTTGTTGCGTCTGCCTGTCCTGCTGGTGTAGCGTTAGGTCCTTTTGCATAGGACTTGCCTCTGCAGTGGAACAATGCCTTGTCATATTGATCCCGACCTGAGGGCCGCGGAGATAGCAGACAGTCGTATTCAAGATACGGGATACATTATACGGAGGAGGACCAGCATCGGGAGACCTCGGTGAAATATCGACAGAAACGGGGAATCTGGCTGGCGAAAGAAGAAAGTTATTGATTAGATATGAGAAGAATATGCAGCGCACACACCGTTATGGCCGAAAGGGTCAAGTGTATGCGTATATTGGTAGGAGGTGGATAAGTTAGCCAGTCAGTTGGCTTTGGGTTCTTCACCAGTGTGTGATTATACTGGTAGGAGGTGGAGTTAGTCAGCCAGTTGGCTTTGGGTTCTTCACCAGTGTGTGATTATACTGGTAGGAGGTGGAGTTAGCCAGCCAGTTGGCTTTGGGTTCTTCACCAGTGTGTGACTATACTGGTCGGAGGTGGAGTTAGCCAGCCAGTTTGCTTTGGGTTTTTCAGGAGTGTTTGTAAATTGGTTGAACATGAAGCCAGCCAGTTAGCTTTGGGTTCTTCATGAGTTTTTATAAATTGATTGAACATGGAGGCCAGCCAGTTGGCTTTGGGTTCTTCACGAATCACGAGTGTGTGCGTATATTAGTAGAAGACGTTGAAGGTATAGCCACCCAGTTGATTTTTCGGTTCTTCAAGAGTTCCTTTATATATTATTGGTAGACGATGCGGGAGGTATATAGCCAGCCGGTTTCGTTTGGGTCTTTACGAATTCATTCGTATTATGTGTAGAAGCTGTTATGGTTAGCCAGCCAGCTGGCTTTGGGTTCAGCCTGTAAGAATGTGTACGGATGTGAGTAGAAAATGCCACATGACAACTTTGCCAGATAAATCGATGTGCGTTCATATCAAATGGTGCTGAATAAAATCAAGTCCGAAAGAACAAAGTTGGGATAACTGTTTAAAGTCCAACCAACGTCTGCAGAGAGCTATAAGCAGGATAATCTCTTTGGAGTTTTACAAAGTTTACCATGCTGTATATTTTGATTTAACCACAACGTTTTTATGAGCTTTTTAGTCTTTCAGTTTTAACATGACCTCTCTTTCCTCTTGACTCCCTGCTTAATCACTATCTTAAGCACTACAGCCGGAATGTCCTATAGAGTTCAGAAGTCAACTGGGTCAAGGGGAACCAAAACCCCTAATGACTTTATCCATCTATTGCGTTTTATATTTTACATTTTCACTGTATCTTTCTATTATCTCTTAGTTTTTCATAACTGTTTTGATTTTTATAATTTAGTGTACAACCGAAAACGTTTCGAGGAGGGATGGTTTCAACCCATAAACCCCATTTTTTAATTCGGTACAAAAGTTTTCTACGATTGTCTCTCAATATCAACTGAATCGTCTCTCTGTCCTGTATACTGGAGAAAAGTCAGGGACCTGCAAATCACAAAGTTTCAATCGAATCAAATCTTGAATCGAATCGGGGTAAAAGTTTGAATCTCGAATCAAATGAGCGGATATTTGATATTCAGGTAGTGCGTACTCGATAGCACAAGCGAAATCTATCACAGTAAAAAGTTATCACTATATCAATTTAGGCCTAATAACGTTTCTGCAGTTTAAAATCAATTAAACTAAGAAAATAAGCTAATTTACAGAAATAAAATAACACAAATAATTTAAAAAATTAAAACCCAGGGCTAATCATTTTTTAATCATGACGTCATTTTCGAATCGAATTGAATACGGCCTTCGTTTTCGAATCGAATATCGGAGCCTAGCAGGTCCCTAGAAAAATGTTCATCTATCCGCCTTTCACATTTGGGTTTCGATTGAGTACAAAATGTGTAACGGTTTCGCATGAAATTCGCACACAACCGATTTTGTCATTTGAAAACTCGCTTCTTTAAACATACGACAATACTTGAAGAGGTTGTCGAAATCCTACTGTTGATCGCTAAAAGCATCCATACGCCACTGGCAGTCATTGCATGTACGATTGAGAGTTTGCTGTTCATCATATGATCGACACGTGATTCTCGTCTACATTCACAGCTTGGATCATTGCAGGAGAGGCCAGAAGAGTCATCAACCTGAGTCCTTGGCACACATGTACCCCCCCCCCCCATTTGGGTAAATATTTGCCAAGCAGCCCTAGAGGGATGTCTTGAAAAGAACCGAAAGAGGTCAGTAGGACACTCAACTGAATTGAATATGACAAACATCTGAATATGACTAACTTTGCAGTATGACTGCATTGGAATAATAGCCTACCTAACATTGAAATACTGGTTAACTTTGGAATATTGGCTAACATTAGAATATGGCTAACGTTGTTATGGTGGCTAACATTGAAATATTTGCAAACTTTGGAATATTCCCTAACACTGGAAGATGGGCTAACATTTGAATATTGGCTAACATTAGAATATGGCTAACATTGAAATACTGACTTCCTTTGGATTATTGGCAAACATGAGAATATGGCTAACATTAGATTATTGGATAAAATTGGAATATTTGGTAACTTTGTAATATTGCCTAACATTGGAATATTGGGAAAATATTAGAATATGGCTAACACTGGAAAAATGGCTAACATCACAATATGACAAATATTGGAATAATGGCTAGCATTGCAATATACTGGCTAACATTTGAATATTGGATAGCATTGGCATATTGGCAAACACTGGAATATTGGCTACATTAGAACATGTCTCAAATTGGAATATTTGCTAACACTGAAAGATGCTAAAACAATAATGCTAATTAGTAATTACTCTTGAAAGTAGTTGCAAACTCCCCATCTGCGAAGTCTTATCTCCCATTTTGGAAAACCTAGCCCCGTCATACAAGTGCACTGCAAGCAGACATGACTTGAAATTTATCTTACAGTGAACGAAGACGACCCAGCAAGACGGTTAACATATTGGATGCGATCACATCTTGCATAATGCGAACATAATGAGATCAAGCAGTGCGTCATGTCATCACATTTTAGTTTATCATTTATTAGCAGAAGACGAAATGTGCACGCAATGTGATCACACAGCGAATGATATGCGATCACATAATGTGCCCATTCAAGAACACATAATAACATGGATGCATAGTGCACAGATCACGTGATATCGAAATGCAGGTTATTTCATTCACCGATTATGTAACTAGAGCGTCCAAACACGTCACTGGACCTTGGCACGTACATCTCACGTGATCACAGAATGAACACGTCACGTGTTCGACACAAGTATTACAGAATGAAAGAAATGTATATCACCCAATCGAAAAGCAGGAAACCGGGTCAAGCAGAGCCTGATGCCCGCTGGTCCCAAAGTGGAACTGAAACCATAGCACCCAGTTGTATTAGCCTATTTAAGTCGAACCAGTCAAGGAATGGTATCACTCTAAGCTAACCAATCAACGTCTACGCTGACTGGGCGACCCAGTTTACTGCTTACCAACCAATCACTGTCAACGTTGACTAGGTGACCCAGTTTACGGCTTACCAACCAATCACTGTCAACGTTGACTAGGTGACCCAGTTTCCTGTTACCAACCAATCACGGTCAGTCAACGTTGACTAGATGACCCAGTTTACGGCTTACCAACCAATCACGGTCAAACGTTGACTAGGTGAATAGGTGACCCAGTTTACGGCTTACCAACCAATCACGGTCAAACGTTGACTAGGTGAATAGGTGACCCAGTTTACGGCTTACCAACCAATCATGGTCAAACGTTGACTAGGTGAATAGGTGACCCAGTTTACGGCTTACCAACCAATCATGGTCAACGTTGACTAGGTGACCCAGTTTCCTACTACCAACCAATCAGGTGACCCAGTTTTCTGACTACCACGGCTTACCCAATCACGGTCAACGTTGACTACGTGACCCAGTTTCCTGCTACCAACCAAGCACCGTCATAGTTGACCCAGTTACCTGATGACGCAACCAAATTTACGCTTGATCTTAATATTTCTGTAATCTTTGGTCTATGCGTCGATTCGTGGCTGTTGTTGTTATTGCGTTGTTAGTTGATGGTTCGACTTGTTGTTATTCTGATGACCGCCACCACCCCCGCCGCCCGACTGCGTGACGACGGTGACGTCAGCGGGTGACGTCGTCATCATCCCTGGTACGACGGGGGCGGGGTGGTTATTAGCAGCGGGGTTGGGTACGACGTAGTTGTGTTTGAGCGAGTAGAGCTGACCGGCCGATCGGACGCAGGGCCCGTCGACGCTGATGTCGTCGGCGGTCATGATGGACGACCGACCGTCGTCTGAGCTGATCGGACTCATCCGTCCGTCCTGGATGTAGTTGGGACAGCTCTGGACGTGGACGTACGTCTCCTTGTCCTTGCTGTCCGTCTCTCGACTGTAGAAGTAGTTGAAGTTCGACACGATGACGGGAACCGGCAGGGCTATGGTCAGCACCCCGGCGATGGCGCACAGCGACCCGACGAGGCGACCCCAGGCGCTGACCGGGGTCATGTCGCCGTACCCGACCGTTGTCATGGTGACGACCGCCCACCAGAAGGCGTCCGGGATGCTGGTGAACTGACCAGTCTCTGCCTCGGCGAAGAAGACTGCGCTGGAGAAGAGGACAACGCAGATAAAAAGGAAGAAGACGAGGAGACCGAGCTCGCGCATGCTCGCACGGATCGTCTGCCCGAGGATCTGGAGTCCCTTGGAGTGGCGCGAAAGCTTGAATATCCGGAAGACGCGGACGAGTCGGATGACCCGGAGAATGGCCAGGGACATGGCCTGGTTGTTGGCCTTCGTTTCGTCGGCAATGACGGTGCTGAGCGTCACGAAGTACGGAATAATTGCCATGATGTCGATGAGGTTCATGATGTTTTTGAAGAACGCCAGGTGATCGGGCGACGCGGCGAATCGGATCAGCAGCTCGAAAGTGAACCAGACGATACATCCGGTCTCGATGATGAAGAACGGTTCCGTGAACTTGGGAATGGCGTCCTCGTGAACGAAGTCAGTCCCGTTCTCGACCATGTGTCCGACCTTGTACTGCTTGAAGTCGGGCAGCGTTTCGAGGCAGAACGTTATGATCGAGAGCAGGATGACGCTGACCGACAGGATCGCGATGATCCGTGCCGCCATCGAGCTCTCCGGGTACTCGAACAGCAGCCAGACGGTCTTCTGGAACTCGTTCTTCGGAAGGACCTTCTCCTCTTCCTTGACGAAGCCCTCGTCCTCGCGGTACTTCTCGATCACGTCCTCGCCGAGCTCGTAGAACTGGATCTCGTCGGAGAAGACTTCGATGGGGACGTTGATCGGCCGGCGAAGTCTTCCGCCACTCTGGTAGTAGTAGAGGATGGCGTCGAAACTCTGTCTGTTGCGGTCGAAGAAATATTCGTTGCGCAGCGAGTCGTAATAGCGACAGCGGCGCGTCGGATCGCCGAGCAGGCTGTTCGGAAAAGTGTTGAGGGTTCGAAGCCTAGTTTCGACGCGCATGCCGCTCACGTTGATGACTATCCGCTCCGAGTCCTCGTTGTCCCCATCGTCTGGACCACCACCGTCCGGAAGACACGAGTCACCCATGTCATCGAGACCTTCGACGTGTTCTACGTCAAGGTCTTCAACGGCGATCTTATCCAACGACCTACAAGGCAACAATGGAAATGTAATCAAACGCGATATTAGTAATTTATTATTACTATTATTATTTCTTCTACTGCTGCTGCTACTATTAATACTTTGACCAGTTTCTCTCGTGAAGTGGCGCTATATAAATATGCATATAATTACGATTACAGCGCTCTTTCAAGAGTGCCATTCAAAGGCAAAGCCAGGCTCAGAACGCTCAACGCCTTTCCCAAAAATCTATGTTAAAGGAATGGTTACTCGTGAAAATACCGTATACTTCCGGTTTAAGGCTACGAGCCTGGCGCCACCTGGCGATGCGGGTGTAAGAGGGGTCTTTGGAAGTAAAAAAGCATGGAGGACCCGATGTGTTGTTCAGCGATTAATTGCACGAATTTGAGGAAAACAAATCAGGATTATTTTTCTTTCAGTTTCTAAGGAACAAAGAAAGGTAAATAATAATAAATATAGAGATATGTTTAATGACTTTCAGTTAAATAATCTAAACTACGGAGATAGGCGTTGAGCATGGTAAACACGAGGTTCTACACCTTTGTCGCTAGGTGGCCAGGCTCCATGGGCCGCCATTTTCTGTCCAACGCGCTTACATAAGGAGATTCCAGTCCTGTGTATAATATTGCGC
>JACEVL010000770.1:320000-337500 GCA_020284085.1 Aporrectodea caliginosa
ATGTGCATGCATTGTACGCAGAACCCGTCTGAATAATTAATATAGCGCTCTCGCTTTAGGTGTCTCCGAGACGAGGTCTTGTAGGATGAATTGGTAAATGGATTAAAGGGTGGAAGAGTTGGTTGGATCACCATCTCGTTGCATAGATAATCATGGATAATGGGTGGATAATGGCGGTGGCAGCTCCACCGAGGAGCCATACTTTACCCCCTGTCGCGTATACTGACCCATAGTTTCAGGTCCCGCCTTTAAACAGCGTAGACTTTTTCTTAACAGTTGTGTAGGACTCGCTTCGAAAGATATAGAATGGGCCATTGGACTAAGAGAAACTGAAAGTAAGTCAGAAAAATGCCAGGAAAAGAAATCGCAAAATCTTTCAAATGACTTGTCATACAGGTCTTCGTTAAAGTGTCAAATTAGTCTGAGGATTTATCAATCATCCATTGGCATCACTAATTTAATATCATATTGCTCCGAAGCTGGGTCGGTGAACGATGCCAGACAGCAGTAGACTACTGCTATCGCCCAACTGCTCTAAGACTTCATTTTTGTTGCCTTACGGGATTCCTATAATTATATTATTTGCAGTGCACAATTGGATTAGAATGCTCATCGCCTTAGAATTGAGATAAAGAGCCAAAAATATTGTTCAGACCGATTCAGTAGTTGAGTTCAGTCGGTTCCAGCTCTACTGAGAACGGAATCCTGTAGAGGCGCTATATAAATTTTGATTGAGTGATTGATCAGTGATACAGCACCCCTGATTTGAGATCCGTCACCTGAACTACGTCATGCAATACAATACAATACAATGTAATAATATTGTATTTGATATTGCCCTAGCTCAAGCCAAACTTCAGAATGCACATAAGACAGAAATGGCGTTAAGCAGTCGTGAGTTAAGGGTTTGTTCAAGGTCCTTACGCAGTAACCACCTTAGTGGAGGCTATGTTTTCCAGTGAATTGATCGGGTGAGATCCTTCACCACCGCTGCCCGTTTGAATAGGCGCCACACACCATTTAGGGTCCCCGTGTACAGACGGTGCTAGCCCGAGATTCAACTCTCTGAAATAAGCCAGCCCAGCATCGGAAAGCGAACCGCGATCCACACCAGAGATGGGTAGCTATTCGATTAGATTCTAATCGATTAGCTAATCGATTGGACAAACAGCTAAATCTAATTCTAATCTATTAACCACAAGGTTTTTGCTAATTCTAATTCTAATCGATTAGCAAGTTAACTAATCGATTAGCTGATCAATTAGTGTCAATTTTAGACAAACCGCTAATTCTAATGGATTAGCCACCCACAAGATTTTGCTAATTTTAATTCTAATCCATTAACAAATTTCAGCATCTAATTCTAATTCTAATCGATTACCAATTTAACTAATCGCGCCCATCTCTGACCCGCACGCTCTCTAACACGGAGGAGTATGGGACGCAGTCTACGCTCTAAGCAATGGAGCTAAGTAGGCCATGATTGCAAGTCAATCATATAATCACAGAAATTGTTGCTTACCAACTGAAATTTTTGCCCACACCATGCAGGACAGTACTTAGAGGAACGATTGGCGCCTATTCGACTGAGGTTCTTCATGGACATGGTTGGCTTCCCATTCAGCTTCGGGCATGAAATTTATCGCCGTTTCATCGGAACGCATCGCTGAACGTCGTATCGATGTTGAATCGGCAAACCGATTACAACGCCTCATCGTTCTACTGTGTTCGCGGATGGGTGGAAGCAGTCATTAATTATTTAATTAATAATTAACACTCTCCCGTCCGAACACCTCAGGTACACCGCGTTGGCGGATGGGGTGGCCGAGAGAGGGTCTTCGAGTTGACAACATAGAAGAGCTGATGATATAAGTAGAGGGAAAGGCATAAAGAATAACCTTCCTGCCTGAAGTGCTCACAGACCCGGTTCGATTCCCGTAAGGCCCCCCTGGGTTTAGCTCATGCCTTCATTCACTAGGTGGTAGCAAAAGTACAATGAGCTTGCTCCTTGCATGGCTGCAACTTTGTTGATTTATGTCTTCTGTGATTTGTGTGCTTGTGAATTGTTTAATTGTCATAACATGTACATGCGTGTGCGTTTGTCGGGCGCTTCATTAAAGAATAAAATATTATTATTATTATTAGTAGTAGTACATGTAGTAGTAATATAATATATAGCTGCTGACTTGATGTAGCCTAAACCTTCCAGCATGCATACCTGTTTTAATTTACGTAGGCCATTCAGCGATTCATCAAATCAAGGCCTAGTCAGCATGTGCTCTAATTGAAGCCTCTAAAGTATTTCCCCGATAAAGCTTATCGAGTACTCGATCCAAGCTAATCGTATCCAGTACTTCAAGTACTTATTATTATTATTACTGTAATAATAATAACAATAATAAGTACTTGCCCTCATCTATTCCTATGAAGTACGAATCTAATCTTAACCAATATAAATGGTATGGGTATTTTCAGTGCTTTTTTTCTAGAAAAAAAGGTTCCGGAACTCAACAAATTCAGAACAATCATAGGGGCATATTTTATGCTAATATTTCTGTTTCATATAGGCTATATAAGTATCAATAAACATTGAAAGCACTTACATTAAATTAAAGTATAATTGTAGCCTACATAATTTTTTTATTAAAAATTTTAATTAAATAAATTATTTTTTAATGGCTGACAAAAGGTACCGGAACGCCGGCTGAAAAAAAGCACTGGGTATTTTTTTACCCCAATGGTAGTCATCGGGTGCAAAAAAGTTGGTAGTTCTAGGGTTAAGAGATTTTAATCTCGAGTTAGCACGGTCCGTACGCGGGTACATTAAATGGCTTGGCAACCACTCAACGGGCAGCCGTGGTGAGGGATCTCACCAGAACAGGGTCGAGGTCGTATACGGTCGCTATATCAAAACGTGTAGGCCTACATTTAAAAAAATTCTACTTTATTGAACTATATTAATCCCATGCACGTAATACATTGTATGCCACAATGCTATTACGAAAAGACCTCAACGTCAAAAATGCAACAGCATAATTAATATCTGAACATTTATTTTTGGTGATCACAAATGCGCTATATAAATGGCTAGACAGACACATAAAAAGAGAAGGTGATTTGTATCTCTCCCCCCCCCCCCATCCCCCTGTAAAGAATTGGGAGTGTTCCTCCGATACCACTGGTGGAGATCCATTAGGTCGGGTTCAATGTCCCTTAGGATTCATTTTCTCTATCACTATAAAACGAGTGTCTCCCACGTGGAATCTGCCATACTCGGACAGTGCCAGTCTCGAGGGTGGATAGAGGAGGAGGGCGACGCTAATCATCTCCGTTACGACGACACAGAGCAGTGAAAAACAAAAACTATCATATACTACTGTCATACTATAGGTACAAATAACTCCACAAATGCCTTGCTTTTGAAGTGCCAGGCCGAATCCGGTAGAAAAGAGGAGGGCGACCCATATCCCTTCTGTTACACAGCACCGATAAAGCGGAAACTATACCACTGTTTAATCGTCAGTTGACACTGTTCAGATCGCTCAACCCAGATCTAATTACTTATATATATATATATAGATCTATATATATGTATACATATTATATGTATAGGCCTATATATAATATATATATAATATACAAATATACGACATGCATGCGCTATATATACGCCTATATATTACTATATAAAAATATATATTTACGACAAGCATACGATATATATAATATTATATATATACGATATATGTATATGTATATATATATCAAGTGCAAACGAAATGGTACTTGTAGTAGCTTGTATGGTGTATATATATGAGAGTATAGGCTGCAGTAGTGTAATAAGGTGGTTAGTGTACAAGTGACGGCGTGTATTTATATCCGCTTCCTAATCGATGCCATCTACACTGCTGCCACCTATCGATTTCGTGTCACAGCTACGCACTGGAATTGTTGTCAAAACCATCTATTAACTTCGATCGTCCTCTGCTCCGCCCTCCGTCTCTCTCTCTCTCTGTGCCCCGGTTCCCTCGATCGTCCGCGGGGGCCACGAGGCTTCCTGCCCTGCCAGCCTCGACCGCCGCCGCCGCTGCTGCCCAGCGCCGCGGCGGCGTGCCTGCGCTAATGAATGCTGGTCTCATCGGGCCTCGGTCGTATCTTGACCCGGGCGGCCGATCGCTCGGTCGGGCGGGCGGGCGGGCGAGTGCCGCTGCTGTCCCAGTTGTATGGCAGCGGCCGTGCGGCCCAGTAATAATGAAGTCACGAGGGGACATTGTGAAGGGACCACCGAAGGGCGAGGGGACCCGAATGCTCGTCCCATAGGAGCAGTTGGCCGTGCGATCCGACTCGGAGGCTGCGTGCAGCGAAGGCGATGACCGTAGTATAGGCCGAGCGATGAAGGGATCTGCTGTGTAGTAATTGCTATCCTTCGTCTTCCTATGGCCAAGACCTCATCCTTGGGGATGAGGAAGGTCCTAGGTGGTTGTGTTGTCCTCGTCCTTGGTTATGCAGGAAGTCCTTGCTGCATGGTGTCCCTATGCTTTTGGATGCAGGAGGTCCTAGCTGGTTGGGTTGTCCTCGTCCTTGGGGGTGCGGGAGGTCCTATAGTTGGTTTGGTCGTAGTCATCCTTGGGGATGAGGGAGGTTCTATCTGGTTGGGTCGTCCTCAACCCTTTAAATGTTGGAGGTATTAGCTGATTGTCGCGTATCAAAGGTCGTGACTCGGTGGCGGCTTTCCCGGGCGATTCTCAGTTGTCGAAAGAGCCTCCATCTATCTATCCCCAGATTCTGACATGGACAAAGCATCCTGGCTATTGCGGACTTGATTCGACGTAGCGCCGGTGACAAGGTGGTCTCTCTGACGCGGCTTTTGTGTGGTCCTGTGAAATATCGAAGATTTACATTACATTACCTACATTTAAAAGTCGTAGCCTTGTCGTCTTCAGTGCAATGCAAACGGAACATTTATCTAGCGCCTTAATAGTGTGCGGTCATTAGGCAAGATGAAGATAGAATCGAAAGCTATATCAGCCATGTGATGCTCCCTAACACACTAGACACACATGACACGGCACGAACTGGTGTGAAAGCAAATTACGTGACACAAGGAACACAATGACATGACTTAACAATACATGACATGCATGACCTGACATGACCTGTCGTGACCTGAGACGTCTCAACATGACATGTCACTTTAAGTAAGAAATATATGTCGTATGTAGGATGTCATAAAATAATGAAACAGTTGTAGTCAGAAACAATTTAATTCATTCTTCAATGCCAGTGGTAAGGTCATTCTAAGGCAATATATTGTATTGTATTGTATTTTGTATTTGAACATTTGTTATAGCGCCCCTTCCAGATTCCTATTCAGAGGCGCTCCCGACTACTGCGCGGACGCTGAGTCGGAGTTTCACGCCGAAGCACATGAGCAATTGCGAGTGAAGGACTTGCCCAGGGTCCCTACGCGGCGTATTGTATAAGTCGACTATGACAAAAGGCAAGGTATAAGGTTATCTAAGGTAAGCTACGTAGGGTCCAAAAAGATGACAGAGCTCCAACCAACCTGTTAAAGAACCACTTACTTGAAGAGTAAGAATTGAAGAGTTTAGATCTACGTCACAGAGACGGTACTAGATAGGAACCTTCAGCAAATCCTCCACTCACAATTGATCAGTGCCAACGACTGAGGCTTGATCATTGGATAGTTGTACCAAATTAGCGCATGCAAACAACGATGATGATGGTAATGGTGATGATGATGATGATGATGATGATGATGATGACGACGACGACGATGATGTTGAGGATGATGATGGACGACGATGAGGAGGAGGACGACGAAGATGATGATAATGATGATGAAGACGATGACGACGATGATGATGATGATAACGACGACGACGACGATGATGATGATGATGATGATGATGATGATGATGATGATGATGCTGCTGCTGCTGCTGCTGATGATGATGATGATGATGATGATGATGATGATGATGATGATGATGATGATGATGATGTTGATGGTGACGACGACGACGATGATGATGATAATGATGACGATAATAATAATAATAATAATAATAATAATAATAATAATAATAATAATAATAACAATAATAATAATAATAATAATAATAATAATAATAATAATAAAATGTTCATAATACATAGACGTGTGTGCTTGAGAGTGTGCCTACTAATAGCTAACAGCAGGAATGGCGGGTACTATGACAACAACAGTCATGTCCTTTGTGACTACACACACGGAGAACAGAGGCCACAGACAACAATGACACCAGACCAGAATGGAGCAACGAATTCTTTCCATTCAGAAAATGTTTCCTGCCTTCCTGCCTCCTTCCTTCCATCCCTCCGTCTACCGTCCGTCCCTTTAGGAGGGGTGTGAGTGTGTGGTATCAACCGACGACTGGATTCTGGGTCACGTTTTGTAGCTCTCCGTCACCGTCTCCATAACAATTAGCTCTGCCTCTCTTTTTTATCCGTGTGTCTCTTTCAATGTATCCTTCCCTTTCTGGTTGTATTGCTGTCTGTCTCTTTCTATCTGTCTATATGTCTCTGTACCTTTCTCTGTGTTCTTCTTTATGTCTCTGAACATCACATTACCGCATACATTATGTACAACACAGAGCCTTTCAGAGTAGCCAAAATGGCGCTATATAAACTGACTTCACACAAAATGATCGTAGTAGTGGTAGTAGTGGTGGTTGTAGAAATAACAATAGCAGTAGTAGTAGCTGTAGCAGTAGCAGTAGCAGTAGCAGTGGCAGTATTAGTAGTTATCATAACGATAACAATGCATACATACGTGAAAGTGCATACATACATGCATAATACATGTACTCATGCATACATACAGACATACATATATAGACACAGACGGTGTTCTATCACATCTTAAGTTACAATAACTTCTGACGCTGATTTGACAGGCACCGTCGAACACAGAGAAGGGTTCCCATCAGTTGAAAGACTAGCTGCCTGTCGACAAGAAGAAAATTACCTTTCATCTATGAAATTAATAATTAATTGGCCTCTGGAAAAAACAAACGAGCCCTTGTCGGAGCAGCAGGATCAGCATCTGAAGCAGACGCCTCGTGGTTGCTCCTGCATCCCGCCGCAGACATCCATCATCCTTGTTTGGCACCCGTTATTTAAATAGCCACTTTTTTGTATCTATGCATATATGCATACACGTAAGGACGTAAGCTGCATACATACGCACATACATACAGGCATGCATACATACATACATACATACATACATACATACATACATACATACATACATACATACATACATACATAGTATTACATACATACATACATATATGCATACATACATACATACATACATACATACATACATACATACATACATACATACATACATACATGTACATACATACATACATACATACATACATACATACATACATACATACATACATACATACATACATACATACATACATACATACATACATACATACATATATGCATACATACATACATACACATACATACATACATACATACATACGCACATGAGTACATGCATTCCCACATTCATACCGACTTACTAGCTTACTTATTTACGCACTTACTGACTCACTTTTGCTTACCTACTTACTTACTAATGAATGACCAAAAAATTAACTTCTGCCAGTGTGATTCTCGTTAACCATAACGATAACGAAAATGTTCGTTAACGAAAATAAAATGATTTCGTTAACGATAACTATAACTATAACTAAAAATATCATTAACTATAACTATAACTATAACGAAAATAACAATAACGAAAATTCATCTTTATTTTCGTTAATAAAAAAATTAAAATATCAAGTGCAACATGGACGATTCGACATAAATGAGAACGAAAAATGCGATATTTTATTATGCAATTTGTCAGTTACTTTGGAAACTCGTATATTCATGAAGCTGAATGCGCCCATGCTTCAAAGGCTTTCAAAGCTTTGAGCAAATTGTGAAACAGCGTGTTAATAAACACACTTTTGCTTTTAGCCTCAATTATTGTAACTAAGTAGTAACTAAAATTAACTAAAATAAAAATCCATTAACTATATTACTATAACTATAACTATAACTAAAAAATAATACTAACTATAACTATAACTATTACTAAAATTAAAAAAAACCATTAACTATAACTGTAACTATAACTAAAATAAAATCTGTAAGGAGAATCACACTGCTTTCTGCAAGAGAATATTACATAAAAAATATACCGAAGTTCTTAATCCCGAAGTAGGTCTAGTCAATGATGAGGTTAGAAGAGTCAATGAACTCTTAGTGATACTACGTAAGCGTTTGCAGCCGCAGCATCAGCGGTAACACTAGCAGCGGCATGACCATCACCAGTAGCTCTACCACCACCACCGCAATCTATCGCAGTGATTGATTGAGAGATGACCGGGGTCCGACGCGGTAGAGATTCCGTTGGAGTGCCGTTGATGAACTGCTCTAAAAATTGCACTATATAAATTTGATATAACAAATGCAAACTGTCGTATGTATGCATGTGTATGCAGTAGCGGCGCCAGGATTTCAGGTTGGGTGGGGGGCTAAAACCCCAATTCCTTCCCTTTCTCCCCTCCTCTCTGGCATTGGCAGTGATTTCCCACTTTTGTTTGGGGGCTGAGCCGCCGATAGGGGGGGGGCTTCAGCCCACCCTAGCCCCATGCTGGCGCCGCCACTGTGTGTATGTACGTATGTATGTATGTATGCATGTATACGTATGCATGTATGTACATGTATGTATGTACATGTATGCATGTGGTGGAGGCCAAATTCCAGGATGAGTCTGGTAGAGAGCAAAGAAGGGGTCAGAGAAGACACGGAGCAAGTCCATGTTGGGAAAAGAAGTTTTTAGTCGATATATATCTGAACAGAGCATATACGGATCAGGTTCGATCGGATTAGATCAAATAAAGATCAGACCGGATTAGATCGAATTAGATCAAATAAAGATCAGACCGGATTAGATCGAATTAGATCAAATAAAGATCAGACCGGATTAGATCATCTTAGATTAGATTGGACCAGATTAGATCATCTTAGATTAGATTGGACCAGATTAGATCATCTTAGATTAGATTAGACCAGATTAGATCATCTAGATTAGATTTGACCAGATTAGATCATCTTAGATTAGATTTGACCAGATTAGATCGGATTAGATCAAATTAGAGAGTGTCTTCGCTTTTCAGATTAGATACGTTTGTCGACTTCAGATGAATTGAAAAAAGCGAAACAAACAGCTAATTATCTCCAAGCCTTTTACGTAGGCTATTCGTGTATGTGAGAACGTATATCGATGCTGCATATTGGGTGGTCCTCGTTAAGGACCTCTCTGCAGAGAACATTCGTACGGGACGCGCATGCGCTGTGACCCTAGGACGACCGCGGAGGGGAGAGGACTTCTTCACGCACGAACTGTCGCAGAGATTGGAACCTCCTCCTGTCCAGTGCGATTTATTCGACGGACGATGACAGGAAGCGGGAAACAGTCAGATGCGAAATTACTAATTTACAATACCCGGAGACTATAGACACACACTCTCCCTCCTTCTCCTGCTCCTTCTCCTGCTCCTTCTCCTGCTCCTCCTGCTCCTCCTGCTCCTCCTCCTGATCCTCCTGATCCTGCTCCTCCTGCTCCTCCTCCTGATCCTCCTGATCCTGCTCCTGCTCCTCCTCCTCCTCCTGATCCTTCTGCTCCTGCTCCTCCTCCTCCTCCTTCTGATCCTCCTGCTCTTGCTCCTCCTGCTCCTCCCTGATCCTGATCCTGCTCCTCCTCCTGATCCTCCTGCTCCTGCTCCTGCTCCTTCTCCTCCTTCTGCTCCTCCTCCCTCCTGATCCTCCTCCTCCTGATCCTCCTGAACCTCCTGCTCCTGCTCCTGCTCCTACTCATCCTCCTCCTCCTCCTCCTCCTCCTCTTGATGCTGCCTGTCAATCGGTCGTAACCATAACAACGAATGTCATGAACAGAGACAGAGACAGAGATGGACAAATGGACAGACGGACAGGCAGGCAGACAAAGACACAAACGGATGAACTGGCAGACGGACCAACAGAAGGACGAACGGACGGACGGAGAGGCAGACGGACAGATGGACGGATAAAGACACGGCGAAGGGCACAAACAGTCAGCCTTAACGATGGTGACAGATGAATAGGAGACAGATAGACACACACAGGCAGACAGACAAGCAGGCAGTCAGACAGACACACACACAGGCAGATAGACAGGCAGTCAGACAGACATTCAGACACACAGACACAGACAGACAGATATACAGATAGGCAATCAATACATAAGTGAATACGTGTGATAAGTATGTACTTATGTACATATTCGGCTGATTTTTCATACTGAGCGTCTCTAGTGTTATGGAAAATTAGGTCAAATCAACTTCAATGCCTATAAATAGCGCTAAATATCCGCGATTGGTTGAGCGCTCGCCTTGCTAAGCTGAAGCTGAGGGTTCGAACCTCTTATATGAGACGGATACAAGTCCTTCACTCAGAGTTGCTCATCGATAAATATGTCTTTGCAACCTGAAAGATTGTCCGAATGCTTAAAAGACACAGCACGAATTAGATACTATTATAGATAGACAGACAGACAGACAGACAGACAGACAGACAGACAGACAGACAGACAGACAGACAGACAGACAGACAGACAGACAGACAGACAGACAGACAGATAGACAGACAAACAAACAGACAGACAGACAAACAGACAGACAGACAAACAAACAGACAGACAGACAGTCAGACAGTCAGACAGACATACAGACAGACAGACAGACATACATACATACAGACAGACAGACATAACGAGCAGAGAGACAGACAGAGCCAGATACGCAGACAGGCCGCAGAACGTTCGAGCACATAGACATGGAGGCATGGGAAATTGGATGAATATGGGTCGGTGCATTCTAACCCCGTGCGTGGGCGACATTAGTTCCAGGGGCAATGAATGAATGACCCAGGTCTATGCAACCCGCTTCCGATGTGAAGCCAAAATTAGCCTTTGGCGAGAACAGTTCCCTGGAACATTGTGATTGGATCACATGACCTGTTTTCTTAAAATAGAACTATTTAGAAGGTCTGTTTGCCTCTGAATCGTTCCTCACGTTTTGTCCGTAATGGAAATGTATAAAGTACAGACTGATGGGGTATTTATATTCCATTATTCAATTAAATACGTAAAAATATTGTCTGCTAGCAAATGCTATATCAGGGCTAATTTAAAATTCGTCTAATTATTTTGAGATGAAAGTGAGTGGAGTCGGAATCGTTTTCGCCCAGAACAGTTCTGGCACCATACCCAGAACCTTTGCCCAAGTTCTGTTCGTTGCACTGACGTCATATTCAAGGCGCTCTAAGCGGTGGCTTTCTTTGAGGCCAAGCGCCCACGCGTAAGCAACCCAGTTATTTTGATTCCAGGTTACGTCAATTGCAGAAATGAAAACTGTCTTGCTATGTCGGTCTATCGAAGTACTATATTTACTATTACTATTGTAGATCTCTTAACTGAACCACCATCGATATGCGAGCCGGTAACCGGTAGCCGGTAACACGCATAGCGGGGCATGAGATGTATGCTTTAAAGGTGCATTAAAGTTTAACCAATTTCACTGACAATGAGGATTAGGGCGCATGCATGCGTTAGTACATACACGCACATTACATACATACTGTGCATACATACATATACACACATACATACGTACATGCATACAAACATAACAACATACATACATACATACATACATACATACGTACATAGATACATACATACATACATACATACATACATACATACATACATACATACATACATACATACATACATACATACATACATACATACATACATACATACATACATACATACATACATACATACATACATACATACATACATACATACATACATACATACATACATACATACATACATTATTATGCTTACTAGGTTAAGTTTTAATAATAATAATAATAATAATAATAATAATAATAATAATAATAATAATAATAATAATAATAATAATAATAATAATAATAATAATAATAATAATAATAATAATAATAATAATAATAATAATAATAATAATAATAATAATAATAAGAATAATAATAATAATAATAATAATAATAATAATAATAATATTAATAATAATAATAATAATAATAATTCTTCCTTTATTGAAACAATCCGGTTGACACATCGCAACCGGTATGGTTTACAGTTATGCAATTGAAACAATTCACAAAAACGCATATGACTGAAGACATAAATCTTAACTACTAACAGAACAGACAGCCTGCAAACACAAAGCACGTCCGCCTACGGGCTCGAACTCTTTACCTCTCGCTCTCTACGCCAGATGTTATCCAATGCGCTATCGAGTTAAGTTATGTTAGTAATATTCTACTAATTTAGCCATTTCCTGATTATCAAAGTATTCCTGTAATTGAAAGTCATATGCAGTATTACGACTCTCTGTTATTCACAATTAGGTGGCCCTATTAGCGGGATTCTTCATCCCTTCTGGGTCTCCCCCTTGGTAACCACAGCTGATGAAAATCACTACGTTAACTGCCATAATTGTACTGTGTTGGTTCAGGAAATAAACTGATTTGATTTGATTTCATACATACATACGTACATACATACATACATACATACATACATACATACATACATACAATACAATACATACATACATACATACATGCATACATACATACATATATACATAAATACATACATACATACATACATACATACATACATACATACATACATACATACATACATACATACATACATACATACATACATACATACATACATACATACATACATACATACATACATGTACATATTCACACATACGTGTAGGCTACATGCATGCACAAATGCATGCATATTTTTATACATAAGAAGTCCATTATGTATCATACATATATGCATGCCATTTTGATCCGCAGTGTGTTGTTGATACGTATCATTCCTGTTGATTGATCCATATACAACGACCTCGGGAAGGAAATCCCTGAAGAGGCCAACCTGTCGGCTAATATAAAACTCATCATTTTCATGCATACCGATCAACAGATGGCGGCAGATGATCGAATCGAGCCGGAAGTTTGTTGTTTTGAACGGGTCTGAACTCGGCTCGAAATCGTTTATGCTGTTGTGCAGACGGGTATTTATACTGCGCCTTTTTCGGACTGTTTCAGCTGTTTAGTCTGTCCGTTTAATTACGGTCGAATGACCTCTGTAAACATTCCTTGATATTCACCACGGTATAGGGTATGTGTCTGATATAGGTAGATTTGCGTCACTCTGTCTGAAACCATCATACATACCTACTTACCTAAATATCGGTATAGACTATATATATATATACATACATGCATATAAACATGCATACATACATACATGCAAACATGCAAACATACATACATACATACATGCAAACATGCAAACATACATACATACATACATACATACATACATACATACACACATACATACATACACACATACATACATACATACACATGCACAATTTATATTGAGATCAGTTGTACCCGCTTCTTGCTAGGGTATCAGGCCAATTAACCCCGGCCATTAACCCCTAGGAAAATTACCCCTGGCCTATAACCCCCACACGGTTTTCGTAAGTTTAGACGTCTTGAGGGTCGGTTATAGGGTCAGGTTAGGCGTCGTGAGGGTCGGTTAGGGTCAGCATTAAGGTTAGTGTAGTCACTAGAAAATATGTTGATGTATAATAGGGTGGGGGTCATTGGCCGGGGGATTCTGACTCGGGGTAATTTTCCTAGGGGGTTAATGACCGGGGTTGTTGGACAGAGGCTTATTACCAGTGCCGGCCCCAGGATTTCAAGTTTGGGGGGGCTAGAGCTCCAAAAACCTTCGTTTTTGTCCCCTCCTCCCTGTGATTTGCAGTGATTTCCCACTTTTTGGGGGGCTGAGCCGCAGTTAGAGGGGCTTAGCCCCCTAGCCCCCTCTGGCGTCGCCCCTGGTTATTACCCTAGAACCTATTGTTTCAAGACAGTCGTATACGGGGTCACGTGTTTCCAGCTGCTACGCTCCTCCCATTTGGAATCGTCCATCACAAAAGTTTTGACTTGCGAAGTCGTTGCCATCATGAAAATTACTGTCAAACTCATTATTATTTTAATCCGACTTTTACTTGGTTAGCGTGCTTGACTGTCAATCGAGAAGTTCAAATCCCCGCCAGGACAGAAATCTGTTCCGAGATGTCTGTTTCCACCTGCACCCCTTAGCCAACGCAGCTATGATGAGTACACTGATCGTACACCTTCGTTGGGAAGATGAGACAGCGAGGGAGAGGACTGGCCATCACTCGCCTCGTATGCCGCCCTATAGCGAAAGTATAGACTATACATGTATATGCGCGAATCAGATTCATATTCGGTGTTAATGATCGTTGCTCTCTCTTCTAGTCGTGGAGATATGAAGGTACCGCGATTCCGCATTTCAACTCGAGCGCATCGTGCCTTCTCGTGCATTGGAACATCCTATTGGAAAAGTCTTCCATTGCTTTTGCGCTATGTTGCATTAACTCTGTGCAGCAAACATTGTCAAACTGTCTTAAAATGCACTTACTTAGATCAGACAGATAGCCATTAAATTTTGTGCAGCTCTTTTGTAAGTTAAAAGGCGCAATATTAAGTGTCTTCATACATACATACAAACATTCAAACCAACATGCATACATACATATTTAATGAAAAGGTGCTAAATTCTTTGGGTTTATTTTGTGTATACTTACTAACTATTTTTTAAATTGGTCCTTTAACTTTATTGCCATTTCAAATGGAATTCGTGCTTCGCGGTTCCTTATTTTATACAATCATTATCGCAATCGTAAGCTCTATTATGAGCTCCATTAATTATATATCGTTAAACAATTTATACGATCATTAAACAAGAAGAACAGAAAGAATTGGAAGAAGAACAAGAAGAAAGCGAAGGAAAAGTATAAGAATAATGACAAGAAGAACAAGAACAAGAAAAACGACGAGAAGAACAAGATGAACAAGAACAAACACAGGAACAAGAAAAACAAGAACGAGGTGATGATGATGATGATGATGATGATGATGACGATGATGATGATGATGACGACGACGACGATGATGATGATGATGATGATGATGATGATGATGATGATGATGACGACGACGATGATGACGATGATGATGATGATGACGACGACGATGATGATGATGATGACGACGACGACGACGACGATGATGATGATGACGACGACGACGACGACGATGATGATGATTAGCGCGACAGAAAATAGAGCAGCACAGATAATCGACCAGATCTGATTCCGGATCTATCTGAATCTTAAGAGCAGGAGGCGATCATCTGAATTGTCCTGCAGAAGCCACTGATGCTGATGATCTGACGGACGGAGGGCATCTGCCAGCCTCGCCTGAAACTCAACCCAGAGGCATAAGCCATCGAGCGAACAGATGACGCCCAGTGCCTTACTTACTTATGCCGCCGCTGTCAACTTTTTATGGCCATCTGGCGACCCACTGCAGCTCTGTGCCTTCCTCCGCTCGCTTCTGTCACTCTCTTTGCAGCTCTCTTTCTTCTTCCATACAAGCTTGTTTGTCGTCATCTTGCCGCGTCATTTCCTATAACAGACCTCGCGACGTTACGTAATGTAGCAGTTCTTGGTCCTTTATTTGCTATAGCAGTTCTTTGTCCTTTATTTGCTATAGCAGTTCGTTGTCCTTTATTTGCCATAGCAGTTCTTGGTCCTTTATTTGCTATAGCAGTTCTTTGTCCTTTATTTGCTATAGCAGTTCGTTGTCCTTTATTTGCTATAGCAGTTCTTGGTCCTTTATTTGCTATAGCAGTTCTTGTAGCGTTATTTGCTATAGCAGTTCTTGATGCGTTATTTGCTATAACAGTTCTTGGTCCGTTATTTGCAACAACAGTTCTTGGTGCGTCTTTTGCTATAGCAGTTCTCGGTGTGCTAGTTTCTATAGCAGTTCTTGGTTGTGTTATTTTGCATATAGCAGTTCTTGATGTTTTACTTGCTATAGCAGTTCTTGGTGCGTTATTTTCTGGAGCAGTTCTTGGTGCATTCGATAGCAGGTCTTTCCAAAGTCATTGCTATAGCTCATTTCCTCATACAGCAGTTTTTGCTAGGCTGTTTTGTAGTATAGTTCTTTCAGCTACGTCATATATTGCTACGTCGTTTCCAATAGCAGTTCTTTCAGCATTTCTTTGCTACGTCATATCCTGTTACGTCACAACTTGATACGTCGTCTCCTGTAGCAGTTCTTTCAGCAGTTCTTTCTGCGTCATATCCCATAGGAACTGGCGCAGGGCCACCATTCCTCGAAGTAGCTAGCTGTTCCTTCGAAGAACTGCACCTGGTCTGGCTGTCAGTTCTTATGTATTAGGCGTCTGCGGCTATTACCTCATCAACAACGCGGCTGTTTGTGAAGGGCGCGTGTCCGGGCGGCGGGCGCCCACTTTATAACACTCAGCTTCCGTGTTCCTGACTGACGGGCCACGACCTACGTATCTGCTTAGCCCAGTTTCCCTATCGCCAGGCCACGGGTCTATGTCTCCTTTCCGCGGCTCTCTCTTTCTATCAGAGCTTTCCGCAAAGAAATGCACATTGCATACGTCTCCCGCTCGGAAGATTGGTGAAATAACTTGCCATAATCGTGATGTTATGAGAGGCTGTTGGTTGTAGTTTGACGTAATGTTCTGTAATGTGACTTTGACGTAGTGCATTCGATGCAATGAGTCGCAAATGTGATGCAGTTTTGTGGGAGGAAACCTTCATTCTAATGCCACGCATTGAGACGAATTCCCCGAAGTGCATTGCAAATGCAAATGCATATGCGAATGCGAATGTGATATAATGAAATGCGATGCTATGCAGTCCAATGTGATGCTGTGGATTGTAATGTGATCCTATGCAATCTAATGTGATGTTGTGCAATGTCATGTGATGCTATGCAATCTAATGGGGTGTTGTGCATTGTAATGCGATGCTAAACAGTCTAATGTGATGTCGTGCAGTGTAATGTGATCAATGCAATCTGACATAACACTGTGCTATTTAATGTGATGATAACAGCATGGAATGCCAAGTCCTATCGCCCCATGTAATGCGATGTGGTGATATGATGATGCGTTCTGCCACTCATTATCTCTCGTCGATCTCTGCCATTACCTGTCTCTTCAGATGTCTGTGTCTGTCTGCCTACCTGTCTGTCTGCCTGTCTGTCTATCTGCCTGTTTGTCTGTGCCTGTCTGCCTGTCTGTTTGTCTGTTTGTCTGTCTGTATGTCTGTCTGTTTGTATGTCTGTCTGCCTGTCTGTCTGTTTGTATTGTCTA
>JACEVL010000770.1:342500-417500 GCA_020284085.1 Aporrectodea caliginosa
AGATAACTATGCATAAGAAAAGAAGAACTGTTCAGTAAGCTACTATAGCTAGCCCTGAAGCAGCTATGGTATGAAGTGTTAGCGACTTCATTTTCTCGGCCACGGCATTTGAGGTCGGGTGGCAATTCTCTCCCTCAATGTCTCATCTTCCCACCGACAGTGTACGGTCAGTGTACTCATTATAACTGAGTTGGCTAGGGGGTGCTGCAGGTGAAGCAGAAATCTCTAACCAAATTTCTGTCCTGGCGGGGATTTGAACCCCCGACCTCTCGACTGACAGTCCAGCGCGCTAATCACTGCACTATAATTATGGAGCACCCCCTATGTGAAACCCGACATTTATTGACGAATACTGGATATTTATTTATTTACAGCCCTTCGCAGTCTGTATAATATTAACGCATGTCATTAGGTGCGTACTTCTACCTTTCGGTGGCGCTATATAAATGCTGGATTACGATTACGATTAGGTATTCGAAACAGAGGGACAGACGGACAAGGAGACGTGGACATACAAAGACGAAGACAGAGACGTCTGTTAGGGTAAAGGAGTTCTCTTAACACACACTCAGTCCCGATAGATACTGGATATTGTTTACTTGCTGGACTTGCAACAGTGTAAGTTTGAAAAGCTCGCCCAAGGTCTTCATAGTTCCGCGATATCAAGGAAGTTGAAAATATCTCCAAGAGACTATATATAATACTGAGGTATGTGTGTATGTATGCATTGTATGTGGACATGTATGTATGTATTTTTGTATGTACGCACGTATGTATGTATGTATGTATGCATGTATGTACGTACCTGTATGTATGTCTGTAACTTTGTATGTATGTACCGTAATCGTAAACTGCAAACTTCTAAAGCGCCACTCGTAAACCACGCGCAGGGCACCAGCTTATTCACGAGCGCTGCGTCTAGGCAGAGTGGATTGTCCAAGAGAGTAGTCCGAAGGAGGTCCGAGTCCGGTTTCTAGAGGAACAGAGGAGGCAGAGTAGCTTTAAAGGTGGGTGTCGTTTAGGTCGAGAATTAGAAGGTAGATGAACAGTTGAGTCGGGGCATGAATATAGGGATGTGTTTGTGTGTATGTATGACTGTATGTATGTATGTAAGTATGTATGTATGAATGTATGTATGTATGTATGTATGTATGTATGTATGTATGTATGTATGTATGTATGTATGTATGTATGTATGTATGTATTTCATTTCAGAGATTTATATAGCGCCCCTTCAAGATTATCTACTCAGAAGCGCATATGTATGTATGTATGTATGTATGTATGTATGTATGTATGTATGTATGTATGTATGTATGTATGTATGTATGTATGTATGTAGTATGTATGTATGCATGTATGTATGTAGGAATGTATGTATGTAGGAATGTATGTATGTATGCAAGTATCAATTTAAGGAATGTACATATGTGCGCCCACGGTAGTCGCTATACAAAAACGTGTCCATACGAATGCAAACATACTGTAAGGTCGTTACAGGAAATAGCGTAAACACTTGACATGGATACATAAAAGCACAGCTACTGCGCGAGTCTTGGAATCAAGTACTGAGTCGGAGCGGAAGAGCGGAGCAGGCGAAAGGCCATTGCTCCACAGAACTGCTTTCGCTGCACAAAGTACCGTTCTCCCGTTCAGATTTTATTGAGTGTCGCTACAAGCAGAGAAAGCCGAAGCATGCACACATGCACGCAGCAGTCTTAATGACGCTTGCGTACTAACAGACGGCTGTAATGACGAGAGTACAGGTTCGAGCCTGTCCTTGTACGGTTTCTGTGTTAGGACCTTGAGCAAGTCCTTCGCTCACAAACTGCATACATGCATGCATGCATACATGTATGCATGCATGGATTCATATTATACATAAAAGCTTGCATGCATAAATAATACCTACATGCATAAGCAATTACTTGCATATATGTACACACGCAAATACCTACATGCATACGTACGTACGTACGTACATACATACATACATACATACATGCATACATATATATACAGAAAAGCATCAATTCATATATACATAGGCACACATACATACATGTACATACATACAAACATACATACATATATTCATACATATATATTATATACATATATATATACATATATACACGCATACATACATACATACAAAGAAACATACATACACACGCATGCATGCATACATATATATTTTTACATACATACATACATACATGCATGCATAGTTGCATACATAGATACATCCATGCATACATAAATCCATGTATAGGCCTACTTACATACATTCGTGCACACAAGAATATATGTATGAACACATACTAGATTAATACACACAAAATCATACATACATGCAAATATACATGCATACATAATTATGTACGTATATACATACTAGCATTTTTTACCCGGCGTTCGCCCGGGTTTTGCCCATGCAGGCGTAATTTTTAACGGCTGCAAATAAAGGCTACTTACTTACTATATTTGCTGATGGGCTTCAAATATTTAAAAAATTTCCATATACGAGTATCTGAATGGAAACGATATTTAGAGGTGAACATACTGTAGTTGCTTTGTCCGTGTACTGCACGGGCAAAGCAAATTTATATATAGGCAATATTATTTGTTCCCCGTACTACACGGGTTATCTCTACCTTAAATAGGCGTATTATTTGTTCCCCGTACTACACGGGTTATCTCTAAATTATAATAGGCGTATTATTTGTTAAATAATAGACGAAGTTCTGCCGTTAGCCTGCGTGACGTAAGATTGCATAATTAGCAGGCGTGACGTAATTTAAGATTGCATATTTAGCCAGTGTGACGTGGACAAATGGCCATGCTATTATAAGATAGCCTCGTCGAAGCAGTTGATAATTTAAAATGTCCATATATCGGCGTTTAAATAAAATTGCGAGCTGAAAATAGTCGCGTTGACCATGACGTGGCGTAATAATGTTTTGTAAAATTTTGTAAATCGCTAAAGCGTTCCGTTTCGGAGCCTTTAGATGACGGACATACATACAAACAAACATACAAACAAACAAACGGAAGGACAACGTAAACAGAGTAAGACTTATAATATAGATTCATGCATACGTTTACACTCAAAACATACATATATACATGTGTGCATATCACTCTGAGAGGCTTCGTAGAAATGTTGTGATAGAAAGACTCTAAACACTGCACTGCAACGCACACAATACGGCGCAGCATTTATAGTGCATCAATTATCTGTACATGAATCAGAAGCACATTAGCCTAATGTGCAGGATATTGCTAGAGAGCAAGTCTAAAAGGTACGTTCAGCAGCGAGTTACAACACAGTCTCAATAAAACGACGCTTTAAACGACGACTGTGATAGCTCAGCAAGAAATATCGACTGTTGAGCATAGGTGAAAGTCCAAGCTATCATGGTCAAATAGGCCCAGGTCACATAGTGACATAGGTGTAGGATGTAGAGGCAATGCAGCATAGGTCGATGCTGCAGAGTTCAATGTCGCGAAGATGAAGGTCGCAAAAAGTCAAGGTCACAGAGTTCAAGGACGCAGAGGACATAGTCTGAGAGGCCCAAGTAACAGATGTCAAGGTCGCATGATAGGTCACGGAGGTAAAGGTCAAATTTTTCGCCGATTGTGACTTATGGGTTTAGCGTTCTCGCAGCTGCTCGGTAAAAAGTGCGGTACAAATCATCACAAACCAACAAACCACGAAGAACCACGAGGAGCGAAGGCCATCAAAAATTGTGCGGACTTGGAAACGGTCGTCTTAGCCTAGAAGAGGCCGTCAAGAATGGTTGCGTTATCTGCCAGTGGTCGGTGCAGCTCTACGCGGCTACGCCTCAGTTCCAAGCCCCCTCTCGTCGTTGTCTCTCCTCTGGCACGAGGCACTCACTGCCCGCCGTACCACCTCCATTGGGTCGATCCATGTTTCCTGGATGGATGGAAGTTGGAGACGAAGTTATTCGGCGGACCACAGCGAAAGAGTTCTTGAAGAGACGGCAAAGTGTGGCCACATAGCTACGATCCCTGTAGTCTGCTGCAAGGGACGTACATGTACGTACGCCCGGTGCAACTGACATAATCTGCGGCCCACCGACCCACTCTGTTAGATCGAGCAGCTACATGTATAAGAAAGGCATTCGCTCATGAATAGTAAACAGGACGCAGGGACGGACAGACAGACATACCGAAGGATGGACGGACGCACAAGCAGAAGGAAAAGGAACAGAGGAATGAATGATCGACTGAATGAATGTGCGATGGAGTGGATGAGAGAGGAGAGGAGAGGAGAGGAGAGGAGAGGAGAGGAGGAGAGGAGAGGAGAGGAGAGAGAGAGAGGAGAGGAGAGGAGAGGGAGAGGAGAGAGAGGAGAGGAGAGGGAGAGGAGAGGAGAGGAGAGGAGAGAGAGGAGAGGAGAGAGGAGAGGGAGAGGAGAGGAGAGCAGAGCAGAGCAGAGCAGAGCAGAGGAGAGAGAGAGCAGAGGAGAGCAGAGCAGAGGAGAGCAGAGGAGAGCAGAGGAGAGGAGAGCAGAGCAGAGCAGAGCAGAGCAGAGCAGAGCAGAGCAGAGGAGAGCAGAGGAGAGCAGTAGAGAGAAAGAAGAAGATTGAAGAGGAGAGGAGAGGAGAGCAGAGGAGAGCAGAGCAGAGCAGAGCAGAGCAGAGCAGAGCAGAGCAGAGCAGAGCAGATGAAAGGACAGGAGAGCAGAGGAGAGCAGTAGAGAGAAAGAAGAAGAAGGAGAGGAGAGGGAGAGGAGAGGAGAGGAGAGGAGAGGAGAGAGAGAGAGGAGAGGGAGAGGAGAGGAGAGGAGAGGAGAGGGAGAGGAGAGGAGAGGAGAGGGAGAGAGGAGAGGAGAGGAGAGGAGAGGAGAGGAGAGAGAGGGAGAGGAGAGAGGAGAGGAGAGGAGAGGAGAGGAGAGGAGAGGAGAGGAGAGAGAGAGAGGAGAGGAGAGGAGAGCAGAGGAGAGAGGAGAGGAGAGCAGAGCAAGCAGAGCAGAGCAGAGCAGAGCAGAGCAGAGGAGAGCAGAGAGAGTAGAAGAAGATTGAAGAGGAGAGGAGAGGAGAGAGAGGAGAGCAGAGAAGAGCAGAGAGAGCAGAGCAGAGCAGAGCAGAGCAGAGCAGAGCAGAGCAGATGAAAGGACAGGAGAGCAGAGGAGAGCAGTAGAGAGAAAGAAGAAGATTGAAGAGAATAGGTGAGGAGAGAGAGGAAAAAAGAGGAGGAGAGGAAACGGAATGAATGATCGACTGAATGAATGATCGGTGGAGAGGATGAACGCAGAGCAAAGTGGATGAGAGGAGAGGAGCGGACAGGAGACGACAGAACAGAACAAGGCAGTGATAGAGAAGAGCTGCAGACGAGAGAGATCGTGAGCCAGGAGAGGAGAGTCAGATAGGATAGGACGGCATCGAAGAGAAGCGAGGAAAGGTTAGGGCAGAAGACCCGATTAGATCGATATATTGCCGCACACATTCAGTCGGACGGACAGACGCACAGACAGACTGATGTACGTCGACGGAGATCAATGGCTGACGTCATTCCCGGCCGCGCATGCACTGCCATTGCAACATATTCCGTTCTTCGGCCACCACCACCACCACAAGACCGATAAAGCAACCGAATCGTCGGCCTATAAAACCGTCCGATTGACCGACGCCCCATCCATCCGTCCATCCATCGGTCGGGCGCCCTCGACCGGCGCTGGGGACCCGGAGGCAGCGGCTGGCCAGCGGCAGGGCATCGGCCTCCAAGGTACCCGAATGACGCGGCCCAACGGTCCTGGCGGGCCCTCAAACGATACCCGCGGGACTGGTCTCCACTTGTCGGTGGTGCAGCGCAAATATTGGTTTAGACCATATTATGGGGTATTATGAGGCGATTGAACGCCATGCCGCTATAGTCAGACCGACTGGCAGGCGGCGTCTGTATGGAAGACATACACAGTGATATGGGAACGGGGAGGTAGGTGCAAGGGCAAGGTTGAGGGAAAACAGGCAACCACGAGGGCGGTGCTTAACCTCGCAGGTGGTTGACCTAGCATAATCGTAATCTCGAGATTCTACAGAGCCAAGAAACCGATGAAAGATTGCGGAGAGTAGCGTACTCTCAGGCGCTTAGTCAAAACATCGATATAGGCAGGTGTAAGGTCAGATTCAGTTTCGGGTTAAGGTCCAAGGTCAGGCAGAGGTTAACAGTCAAAGAGGTTTAAGGTGGATGGTGTTTGGAGTTAGAGCGGCAAGAGAGGTAAGGGGAAGAGGGGGAATCAGGATAGAAATTGTGGGAACGGGATGTCTAAGAACTGTAGAGATTAATAATTACTTAAAGAATGGATCGTCCCATTCATCCATCCAACGATTAGCTTGACTGACTGGCTGGCTGGTTTACTCACTGGGTGGCTTAATGAATGACTGACTGGCTCATTTACTGAATGGATGGCTTAATGACTGACTAAGTTACTGACTGACTGACTGACTGACTGATCGCATGACTGACTGACTGATTGATTGACTTAATGAGTGGCTCAATGGCTGACTGATTGGCTGACTGACTGGATGGCTTAGTGGCTGACTGAATGAATGGTTTAACGACTGACTGACTGACTGACTGACTAACTGATTGACTGGCTGACTGGCTGATTGACTGACTGACTGACTGACTGATTGACTGACTGACTGGTGCCAGACGAGATAAGATCCAACGAGGAGCCAAGTCAGAAGACGATGAAATGAAGCTTCCAAACGGCGCCCGAGTGGAAGCGGAGGTTCAGAGAAAGGGCCATCAAGGCAGGAAAGCCTTAATGGAGGATCCAACGGAGGTTGTGCGGCGGGCAGTGAGTGCCTCGTGCCAGGGAGGAGAGCCAACGATGAGAGACGACGGGGCTGGGGATTCATGAGGCCTAAAGCTGCACCAACCACTGGCAGATAACGCTATCTTCGCCCACAGATATCGACACGTAGGAACGACGATAGACACAGTGACTGCCAAGAATACGATCACACAGACCAATGAAAGCGCAGAGCAAGATCACTGCTTTTACTATGCAAAGATCTTACACGTAGTAATGGCTCACACCAATATACCATCGGTCCTGCTATAAACATGCATCTATGGCTACACAGATATAGGCAAATATATTAGGTCCATGCCTCCGTCCTCTAATTCAATTTTTTTTATCAATGACCAACCTCTTAAGTTCCTATACTGAAACTGATAAGAGCTGCCTAGTTACGGTTAGATTGCTCAGGATTTAGAGATCCCGAACTTCTCCAAATTTCGTCTTAATCTATAACATTGCTTGAATAGGATGCATTTGCCAAGTTAGAATCTTGTTGTTGACTTGGTTGGGCACGTCAGATTGGTCAGAGCAGCGTCCCCTCTAGGTAACGGTTTAAAGTGATTTGGGTGAGCAGTGGGAACTGCCTCTGTTTCGGAAACGCATGAAGACTATCTTATTTGTTTAGAGCCCTTGGTCGGGAGCGCCTCTGAATCTCTGAGTGGCACTATACAAATGTTCAATTACAATTCAGAAGAAGAGTTTTATTGGAACACATGTGTTACCAGGGTTCCAATGCAGGGTGAGCAGTGGGAACGCAAGGAAAGAATTTCGAGAGCAGTGGGAACGTCATTCCCACCCAACGGGGGAATACTGTTCCTTACAGGTCGCAACAAATTTCCTTGTTCTCTGTCGGGAGCAGTAGGAGTGGTTTGATTTTTGCAATGATAGAGACTTTAAACATTGCAGTTTTTTACAGTCCTTCTAATGAACTTCGCTGCAAATGAATAAGTTCTTATGCTGTGCCCTAAACATCAAAATAAAACAACAATGGAGAGTTAGCTGGCCACTGGGTATCGTATTCCAAATCCAGGCAATAAATTCAGCAATACTATCTAACCCAGGCATCTCTCAGATGAAGCAAAGTTGTAAGCAATATTATTGGTCCACAAGCCTACAGCGATCTGTGCTTATGCATGTATCTATACCATTGCTTCCCAATCTTTTTTCTACAGAACCAATTTGACCTGAACAATTTTTGACGGAACACCGACCCAAAGAAAACATATTCTGGTATACGTAGCACCTGCGAAATAGACCAATATGGGTTTAATTAATGACACATTAGTGAATACCTGAATTTTCTTTTATAGATTATAAATTATTTTAAATTACATATTTTCCTATGGAACCCTTGTCTTCACTTCACCTTTGAGTCTGATTTATGATGTAACAACACTCGGAGTTTGATTTATGATGTAATAACACATTCAGACAACACTTTTATCCAATTTCCTCTTAGAACCGGTGTCTTCCCCTCACGGAACCCGAAGTTTCCACAAAACACAGTTTGGAAAACGCTGATCTATACACTTAACACAGAGCCTGGCAGTAACCTCTCTAAAGCAATTCTCATGTTAGTCTAGATCAGTGGTTTTCAACCGGTGGTTGACGTACCACTAGTGGTACGCCAGGTGTCGCTAAGTGGTATGTGAAAAAATTCAAAAATTTTCTGAGTTTATGCCCATCTTTCTTTGATTAGCTATTCCTTTCAACACATCATATCTGAGTGATACTGGTTTTTCAGCTATGCTTTTGATCAAAAACAAACACAGAACAAAGCTTGAACTCGAACCAGATTTGCCTGCAAAATGGACAAAATATTAAACCAGATATTGTAAATCTGTGCTTGTCAAAACAAGCCCACAGCTCACATTAACACTTTTTAATAGTGATTTTATTTTTCATTTCTGTTGATATGATTACATTCTTAAAATTATATTATTTTTAAATTTGTCTACCTATGACTCTAATACCCGCCCCAGACCCTGCAAGAGAACTTAATTAATTGCAAGGTGACTTCGTGCTCGACTGTTGTTTTTGATCTGACCTTTGCTGGTAGTACACCAACATTTTATTTTTTATAACTGGTGGTACAATAGAAATAAAGTTTGAAAACCGCTGACCTAGAAGGTGTCAAACAACGCTAAGAAATATTAATGCTTAAGTAACTCGGTCACCACTAGCGTGCTCTCGCTCACATGTAGAGCACGAGCAACGGATTTCCCACCCTCAGCTGATAACATGTTCAGAGTTCTTGGTTGGTGTTGCGTTGTAAAATCTGTCAACAGCCCCAACATCATTAAGACGGTGTTAAATATTGGTTTCCACTATCACTGTTCAGATGCGTCTTCGACTGAAGCTTTGTGCATTAAACACCGGTGCAACAGAAATTACTAATAACAATTGCATGCACTGCTAACTGTTTCATTGGTGTACTGAACATTGCCTGTTTCAAAAGTGCAACACTAAAAGAGGAAAATCAGTTGAAAAATAAATGTTTCATTGGTGTACCATTAGCGGTTTTCAAAGCACACCACTGAAAGTGGGAAATCACTTGTAAAATAAGGTATGAACTTTTTACAACTTCACATCATCCAAGAGATGACTTCGGTAAGAAAGTGCAACTGATTTTATTACTTTAAGTTGTACAGCATATCGCACAGAATGAATGGAGAGCTAGATACATGTACAACAAAATATTCTGCCTTTCGCTAGTAGTAGCCTAGTACACATCCATGAATAGTTGGCAACAGAAAACAAGATGTATGCACCTTTCCTTACAACAGCCACAGCTCCTACAACTCCTTAGATAACTACGGACGAATTCTTGCCAAGGAACCACAGTATTCCAAATTCAAACAATAATCCATGGCTGCATTGGCAGAAACTATATTGACCATTCATGTTGAAACCATAGACATGGCTGTATTGGCAGGAACTCAACACTGACCATTTATATAAATATATAAACCATTCACCATTGACCATTGAGAGAAAACTGAAACTACAACGTAAAATGGTCTATTGTTAATTCAACAAATGACAGAAACTACATGTAGGATAATTAGGATAACGGAGTTTAAAAGTTGTTTATGTTCAGAAAATATGGAGTTGTAAAATCAATCTTCTCCCCTTAGACAACCCAGTCAATTGTTTTAATAAATGAACACCAGAACAAAAGAGACAAACCACATTCTACTACCCACATTAAGACACAAATCTGTACACAAAATTAACGAGTCTTTTCGATTTCGCAATTACTACGGCTGGCCTGCAATCAGCCACAAAGATTAAGCCCCAGTTTCAATCACTCCAGACTACAATAAGATTTTCTCCCAACCACTAGCCACAATTACAGCAGAATCCAATAGCAAATTAAAGTCAAAGTGCGTTCCAACAACATGACACCTGCCAACAGAAATTACTTTCAGCAATTGTACATTACGAGAAGTCTACCCCAAAGCTATAAAATTCTGTGACAATAAGGCAGTTAGTTGATAGTAAATTACAAAGAATAACTATTCTGTAACAGTTACCAAAATTAAGTAATCAATAAGACAGATTTAACAGAGCTTTTACAGTTTTTACAGAAAATCATAGTATTGTGTTCGAGTGGCAAAACACCTAGTGCCAGTCACTACATCTTCCTGGAAATGTGAATACAAAGTTTCCTGAAGACTGTGCAGCTATGTATCCCCATATCAGCCAGTCATTGGAGAATCCAGTTCAACCCACATAACTTGAAGTTCACAAAATTTACAGCAAATTACACGAAATCAACTTCGCAGGAATAAAAAAGTGTGTGTTCATTGTTCATTTGGCCAATCACTTTGCGTTCTGTAGTGTGTTCGACAGCCTGAAATAAAATAATTCATCAGAACCATTCAAATAATACCTTGAGTTTGAGTATAGTAACTATAATTTACAACAATACAAAAAGATAAGGAAGAAGAACAGACACTGAGGCAGCCATGGGTATGAAGTGTCAGCAACTTCCATTTTTTTAGCCTCTGCATATGAGGTGGATGGGCAACCTCCCCCTCGCCATCTCATCTTCCCACCAACAATGTACAGTCAGTGTACTCATTATAGCTGAGTTGGCTAGGCGTGCAGGTGGAGCAGAAATCTTGAACCAAATTTCTGCCCTGTCGGGATTTGAACCTCCAACCTCTCGATTGACAGTTCAGCAGTTCAGGCTACCACTACACTATCGAGCAATAACAAGCAGACAACTCTTAAGGTTTTCAGTTCATTCCTAGGTTAAAAACAAAAATTACACCAATAATAATGTTGTGGATGTCTGCAGCAATTTTGTCCCTACCAGATATTGATGGGATTTAGATGTACTTAATGTATTTTTTACTCTCCAGAATATTTCAATCCCAAAGGATCACTGCTACCTTGGGCAAAATATTAATAATTCATTTAAATCCTTCTTATAACGGTGATTTGGGAGCTACATCCTACTCTAACGCTGGACCCACTACATGGAACAGTCTTCCAGACCACCGGTTCGCTCTGCCATCCTTTCTGGTAGTCTCTCCTCATCTTTTTCTAAACTAAAATCCTGCCTTTTCCCTCGGGTTGCTCGCACTGGGAGCGCTTCTGAAAGGCTTTGCTGTGAGAAGCGCTTTATAAATAGCCAAATACAATACAATACAATACATTGAAAAGAAACCAGAGAAGCGTCCTACTGACCACTCCATCGCTTCATCCAATCCTTCTCCTTTGATGGCAGATGTCTTGAATATCTGATATCGTCGGTTTTTGATGGCGGAAAGGCCGAGAGCATTTGCGACTTCCGTGACTGTCATAGCACCTTCAATGTCTTGTTTGTTGGCAAAAATACAGAGGACTGACTTCTTCAGCTCTTCCTCCTAAGCAAGAACAACACCAGAGAAATGTCATAAAAATACAGTAAAACTTCCATTATAATGGTACCATTGGAGAATCAAATATCATCAAGCACCACGTCATGAAGAGGTTCGGCTATAACCAGTGGCATAACGAAGGGGGCAGCCGCCCCTGGGCGCAGCACCAGAGGAGGCGCAAAATTAGTTTCAGTGGTACACAGTATTATGGCAAGAAAGAACGATTAAAAGTCAACAAGAAAATTAAAAGGGGGCGCAGTGATCAACCCTTGCCCCCGGGCGCTGAAACCCTTCGTTACGCCACTGGCTATAACTATACATCAATGCTATAAGGGAAAGTATCGGCCATATGCATTGCCTATGAGGGAGAGTAAGGGCCATATGCCTATGAGTGATAGTACCAGCCACATGCCTACGACGGAGAGTACCCGCCAAATGCCTTTTCATGTGCCAAGACTAACAGAAACACAATCGCTAACGCCTCATACTCACAGCTGCCTCTCGGGGTTGGGTTAAAGACCTGCATTCTGTTATTTTGTAGTTATTAAGCACCACTAATAACCAATCAAGGGTGCTGAGCAACTGTGTGAGTGAAGGACTACCTCAAGGTCCATAAACAGTAACCGCCTCAGAAGAGACTTGAACCTGTACACTCCACATTACAAGGCAAGCGCTCAACCAATCAACTACCGTGTCCCACAATCTGCCACCGTGCGCACATGCATATAAGCAAGTAAGTAAGTAAGAATATCCTTTAGTAAACCAACTGCTTGATAAGACCATAGATATACTAACTTCTAACATGGAGACAAGTTCCTGCTTGGAAATTCCGATCCTGTCGCGGTCCATACTGTCGACAACGTAGATGATGGCATCCGTGTTGGAATAGTAGCACCTCCAGTATGGTCGGATACTCGTCTGTCCACCAAGATCCCAGACCTGGAACTTGAGGTTCTTGTACTGAACTGTCTCAACATTGAACCCGATTGCTGAGAAAAATTTCAAACACAAACAAATAAAGCTTTGAATGACCATGCAATATTAAAAATTGTAACCAGAAACCATTAGTTATTTAATTAATTAAATTTAGATAGCACCATTAATGAAAACTAAACAGAGGCGATCTATATGCTAGTCTAAAATGCTATCTTAAATGATGTTAAAATGTTGTTAACAGGACATTCACCAGTTCTCAAACATCGCTCAGATAACTAGGAGGGTTACCACTTAGCAGGTTTGCACATCCATCCACATCCCAACCAACAGATTTACAACTAAAGTAATTTATATATAGCACCCTGATCGATTTTACAAAGATGCTATATACACTGTATACAAGCATGTATGCAGATGTGTATGATTATACACAAGCACTCACAGATGAAACAGTTTATTAAAAAAGTTCAGATCTTATTCCAGTCATTTGAAACAACAGCTTTAAAAAGTTAACTCTGCATTATGTACAAAATCCCAATTAATGTAAACATCAAAACCTTCCAGATTAATTTAACTGATAGAAAACAAATGATTTTACTTGGTATCGTCGTGACAACTTCGCCAACTTGCAGTCTGTATAGGATTGTTGTTTTGCCAGCACCGTCAAGTCCAAGAATAAGAATTCTGCGTTCTTTTGAACCAAAAAGACCACTGAAGTAACTCAACAGGCCTCCTACAACAGATACGCATTGAAGAAAAATATTTTTTTAAACATCAATTTAATAGGAGATTACCTAACAATATTTGGAGTCATAATGACATGATTGCTGAGTTTGGTCTTTGTGGTCTTTCAAATCTTTTGACCTAACAAACACGTTTTTAGTTACCTATACTCTTCAGGTGCATACTGAATGCTCGAAACCCCAATCCCTGAAATTGAATTTCCACCTGATTTACAAAATCTGTGTTATAAGTGAAAACAAATAGTGCAAAAGTAACTTTTCAAGATATTTTCCAAATATTCTATTCAGAAGTTTGGTCAACTACTCCATACTAGTTTTCCGAATTTCCAGTGCTTAGTTGAAAAATATTTTTGAGAAAAGGTCCATCATAATCGTAATCTCCAAACTTCTAAAGCGCCACTCGAAAGCCAAGCACAGGGCACCAGCTTATTCACGAGCACTGTTATGTGAGATGCGGTTTCTATATGAATCCAAAAATTTACTTAATGCCAAATTAGCAACATTCAAAGGCATATGCAATGCAATTGACTACTGGTCTTAAATGAGTGTCGGCAAGCTTATAGTATCGGGGGCTGAAGGACTATAGTGTATAAGTTTACTGGCATCGTGAGGCTCGGTTAGGGTCAGGTTAGATGTCATGAGGGTCGGTTAGGGTCAGGCTAGGCCGCTAGGCGTCATGAGGGTCGGTTATAGTCAGGGTGAAAGTTAGTGTCGTCATTAGAAAACCTGGTACCGTTAGGCGTCCGTGCAGCAAACCCAAAGATACTGTATAATCCTGCAGCCCCCGATACCATAAGTGTGCCTCAGTCTTTACTAGAATACTTATTCTGTTGAATCATTATTTGACTTATTGACCTAGTGCACGAAAATTTTAGTCTTTCAATAGAAGCATACCTGTAGTCCGCCATTCTAGAGAAGCAAGAAATATAACAATTCAGGGCAAGCTTATAGAATCAGAGGGTTGAAGGATACAGTGCGCAAGTTTACTGGCGTCCTGAGGGGGGGGTGCGGGCCGAATCCCGAAACCCGAATCCCCGAAAGGCGTTTCGGCAGGATCACCGAAATTGATTTTCTAAGTCCAACTCGACAGAATATAATTAACAAATAAAAATTTGAATAGGCAGTATATCGATACACATCAAGGCCACGCTAAGTCTATGTCATTTTTACAATTTAATTCTGAATAGCTCGCCCGCTTTCTAGAAAACTGTTTCGGGATATCGGGCTTTTGTCTGTTTTCAGCGTTTTCGGGTTTCGGGCTGACCCCTCTGAGGGTCGGTTAGGGTCAGGGTTAGGGTCGTCATTAGAAAACCTGGTACCTTCCGGCTTTCGCGCAGCATGCCCAAAGATATTGTATAATTTTTCAGCCCACGATACTATAAGTTTGCCCAATTCAGTACATAGGACGCCAGCTGTGTCAGATGACAAATGACTGTTTATCAGAGACCTGGCGCTACAGAAGTTTGTCGAACACACCATCTGTAGATAATAAACCGGCAGCCGACTCCCTTTCAACGCAGCCACATCAAACGCTGCTATACAACAGATTCCTAGAGTACGACGCCGATTTACATGAATAACATAAATCTAATTTAAGATAACATGGATTTCGTAGATTTGGTTTTTTCTTAACTCACCCATTTTTAGACTTAAATAATAAATTAAACGCAACACGTATAAAACATCAAACGTGTACAACGCAACAACGCATGCGCAAAAGTTCACTTCCGTTTCTTATCTTACAAAGTAAAGGTCTCAACAATTGAGAACGATAAAAAAAATCGGCTTACCTATAAATATAATTATATTCGTTTTATTGAGAAAAACATTCTGACAAAAACGCAGAAATGCTAACATAAGTGATAATGGATAATAAAAGTTAATTCTAAAATTTTAAAACTAAACTAATTTAATTAATTGATTAAACTATTTAAAATTAAGTAATTTAAACTAATTTAAGTAATTTTTTATAGAAGGATTTGGGAATAAAATATGAGTGTTATCTTTGAGTGGGTGAAAGGAGAGTGGTCGGAGTGGAGATAGAAGTTGGTGAAGTACATGCTTAGGGTTGTGTGTAGGGTTGTGTATCTCGATGTAATTTAATGTTACGTAATATAACAAAACATTTATAAAGCGTCACTTATAGTCTCTCAGAAGCGCTCGATGGTAGAGGTGTGCGATATTCTAGTGGTAGGCCTATGCGAGCTGGACTGTAAACCGAGAGGTCAGCTCTTCAAATCCTATAATTTTTTAATCTGAATCACTTGCGCCGTCTAGCGAATTCAACTAGGACTAATATCTGATTGCGGTTACAGCGATAAAAGTACATTATTTTAACGAAAGTCATTGGAGCAAAACTGTTCAAACAACGGTGGTCAGTCTTCTTCCACGCAATCTGAGCTTCCCACTGGCAGTGTACGATTATTGTACTCATTATTATAGTTGAATTCTTAGGTTTGCTACTTCAGAATATTCTCTTGTAGGCCTATGATATAATGACGTGGGGCACGGTAGCCGGTTAGTTGGAGCGCTTGGCCTGTAAAGCGCAACGTAGCTCTACTGGGTATACCGAATGGGAACATTGAACAAGCCCTTCACTGCAAACTGCTCAGCGCCATCGATATTCTGTCGCACGGTCGTGTGTGCTGTTCCGACTCGTGGAAGCAGGGCAATAATCAAAGCAGTTATAACTGTAGACTATTTCATTGTATTGCATTGTAGGCCAATTGTATAATGACACCTGATAGATTCCAGCTCGTTTTTTATTGGGTTCTTTGAACTTCTTTCAGGAGAGGTGACGCTATCATGAAATAAAATCAGAAGATGAGTCAAAAGTTTTCAGAAGAGTAGGCCTAGGCCTACAATTTGTCAATTTGCTTACATTTTATATAGACGACTTGTTGAATAGGCTAACTGCTAATTTGATTTCATATTGGGTCTCGGGGTCTCGGGCTCTCGGCCTATAACGCGAAAATTGACGAATACGCCTAATTACTACTTAGGCTATCGTTGCTGTAATTCTTTGTTATTATTGTGTCACCGACAAAGTGATAGGCTAATGAAAGCGTTATTATTATATTTATTTTTTTGATTAATTTATTAAGATTATTTATATAGCACCAATCCAAATGATCGCAGGCACTTTGCGCTGGCCTATGCGATATGATAAAATAATGTCATTAACAACGGGAATTTAATCATTCAGCAAAACATTGTACAGAAAACTAGACGAGTCACCAGCGTCGAGCCCACGCAGACACGTAGAGCCAAACCGACGGATACCCACCTAAAGACGACTGCATGATTGATCCCTCTACTTGGAATGACCTTCCCCCCTCATTAAGGGCTAAACTAATGACTAGTTTTTCCTCTTTGGTCTCTCGTTCTTTAAAGACGTTTCTTTTCCCGGGGTTTTCGTGCTGAGAGCGCTTCTGAATAGTTATTCTGAGAGAGGCGCTATATAAATCTTTAGATACAATACAATACAGTGATGTTCACAGTCTCTGGACCAAGCCAAGGGTGGAGTGTAGAGCGACGACAGGCGGCTACAGCCCCCGTGTAACACGATAACGTCACTGCCAACAGTCCCACAATGCCGAGAATCTTAATCATTATATTCTAAAGCACTGATCCAAAGCTAAGCGCAGAACACCATTCAGCTTAAAGAAGTCCACTGCCCGTACTCTGACAACGCCCGTCCATAGCCTGGAAAAAGGAGGAGGGCGACGCGAATCATCCTTGTTATGACACCGCTATAGTTAAACAGCAACTATATCCAGCCAACCCTGACGGCAGTAGATGACGCGTGTCGGGCTCTCCTCCAGCGAGCCATCGGGTGCAGGTCGAGCGGCATTCATCGCCCACGGTCGGTCGGTCGGTCGGTCGGCAGATCGAAGCGATACGTCTAATCGGAGAATGTTGTGCTCCTGAGGTCCGTCCACCAACGCCAAACGTCTATCGATTGATCCCTGTTCTGGAAGCAGCGGCCGCCGCCGACAGGTAGGAGCAGACATTCCTCAGCGTTGAACACAATAATTACGTTAGGTCTTCAAATCATGCTTTAATTGAACAATGGTTCTGAATTTGACTCTAACAACGATATGTTCCACGCGGGCCAATGGCGGGCCCACAGGGTGCTATATATAGGTGGCGCAATGAGTCCTATTCAGATGTTGAAGTTTCGCATGTAATTATTATATTTTTGTTTTTGTTTTCACCCGAGTAGTTTTAACCCTCAGGCTGTTGAAATTGTGTCAGGAGACATTTAGATGGACGTCTGGAACGGCTCTTCACTCGACGAGTTCTGGCTGGGCAAAAATATTATTATTATTTAATTATTATTAATTTTTGGTCGCCCGAGGTAAGGAAAATCTCTCAGACTCTAAGAAACTAAATAACAAATGTGTGGTCAAGCTTCGAGTACCTACGTGGTCCTCCACCCCGTGGTACGGTGTGAAGGTGCCTCTAAAAGCAATTAACGGCGTTAAAACGCTGAGTGCAAATTGATAGCACCTGGAAAAGGTTAGTTATCTCCCTTGGATCGCCAGAAACAGCGGCTCCACGGCGGCCCAGCTCCACCAAGAACTCGCGGCCCGCGCGATTGATGGGGCCCAGTGTTTCGATTGCAATCGAAACGAACTCGTGGTAGGCAGGCAGCGTGGAGTACTTAGCGTATTTCTGATCCGCAGCATGTTCCGCAGCCCCTCCTGGTACCGATGACGACAGGTGAATACAGGAGGTCGCACATGTGTGGATAGCTGTGAAGTCCCAGGCGATGTATTTTCCTCTGGCCCATGGGACGAGGGTGGTAGTAGTAGTAGTAGCCTTATAGCAGTAGCCGTATTATTAGTCATTAATGCGGCCCACATGACAGTTCACAGTTGTCATTAAAACTCCACCAAAATTAATCTTTTGTCGTCCCTGTTCAGGCTGAAAAAGGCCAACGCGAGTCCGCATATTGTCTACTACGTGTGCAAACCTACTAACGTCTGCCCACAATTGACCTGACATGAAATCAGTGAGGCCTAAAATGACCCTATTACGGTAACTTAAGCATAAAAACCTTATAGCCTAAACAGTGGCATAACTTTACATTTCAGACCTTAAAAAGAAGGGAACAGTAGACGTTAACAGCGGTCACGGCAAATAAAACATGTGACTAAACACTGGGTATGGTCTATAGGCCTACTACTTTGTACGAAAACTATCTGGTAGCCTATATACATGTACTTAGTACGAAAACTATACTAGCCTGCTTTGTATTTACCTCGCACTTTGATCTTTAACCATATCTACCACCAACACCACCACCACTACCACCACCACTACCACCACCACCACCACCACATACCACCACCACCATCACCACCACCACTATTACCACCACTACTACCACCGTTACGTAGCCTACTAATTGATTAATCGTCTTTTGTTCACGGTTGGTCATTGGCGACATATTTGCCTTTAGCTGATAAGTTCAGGGTTCGATTCCCGTTGTATCTGTTTGCTGGTAACAACATAGGCTAGTAGTTTTCGTATAAAGTAGGCTAGTATTGCTAATCACATTGGTGTACATACATCCTATAAACACAGTTAAAAGCATATATAGCATGCCGATAATAAATGTTTTTCGCATTGACACGTAAGTTAGTTAGTTAGTTAGTAAGTAAGCATATCCCTTAATAAACCAATTGCCAACAGCACCTCGGTGTATAGGCCCTACAATCAATATAGTCAATATGTATACGATTTTTAAATATTTTTTCTAAACCAACTGAAACGCCCTCTATTAAAAACCAAAGGCCACACGTATCAGTCGATATGGATTTATTATCAGTCGATATGGATTTATTTTTTACAAGTAATGTCTTCTTTTATTGTTCCCTGTTGAAATTGGCCTCTCCTTCAATGGCAAACCAAACGCAATCAGAATTGCCAGCTCATCGTGATATACTGCCCCAGCCAATGCAATCAATATACCACCTTCCGGGAAGGAGTAACTCAAAAAACCACGCGTGTTGAGCGCACGTGGTATAACTGCGACCATACACGCATGCATGGATGAAGCCGTCAAAATAGCCTATACATATTATATCCATATATAATGCCTCAAGCAAATATGAACTGTATGACTATGACTCTATGACTGTGACTATCGGTGAATCTAAAACGGCAATCTTAAATAGCATATATTTCATATACGATATCTGCCTATGATCATATATGGTCATTATATAGGCTATATAGTCAAGTATAAACCACCAATCTTTTATAACGTATACTATAGGTCATTAGGCCCTGTATATACAGTATAATACTACTGTTTATAATACTACTGGCACTACTGTTTCTGCTCGTTCTCTTAAGACTTCTTTTTTCGTGGGTCCCTTCGCACTGGAAGCGCCTCTGATTAGTTTGTCCTGTGAGAGGCGCTTTATAAATCCGGAAATAGAATAGAATAGAAAATATATTTATTTATTATATATATTATATATATACACGTACATATATGTATATATATAATATATATATACATACATACATATATATATATATATATAGTAATAGTATAATTGCTTGATGCAGTTACATGTAGTATAAATATATTCAATTAATATGAACTGCTGTGAAACTAAGGATTGACGTTTTGGCTTCTGTAAAGACGGACGGACCTCCTCCTCAGGCTCATAGGCGCCGGTGTTGTCGATGTGTGTATAGAGCGTATAATAGACCTACTATGAGTTGATGACGATGCGTCATGACCGGATGGACTGAGTCACGACATCTGCCGGGATGCTATTTTTAGCATCAAGAGACACGATGACGAAGACACCAGCGTTTCTACAGGTTAGGTCTATTAATAGACCAACGCTTCCGCAACATCTACGAATATATACGTAAATGAATAGAGTATATATATGTATATATATATATATATATATATATATATATGCTTATATGGTGGTTGTATAAGGAATGTCTGTGAAGAAAGGACACTAATGTCGTCTGTAGGTTCGTGGGATTTCATGGCGAATCTCTTTCGCTTGGGATTGGCTATCTTGTTTTCTAGGACAGGGCTCTACCACCCAGCTAATCTAATCTATCCAAGGTAATGACTTCTATAGCGCCGTTATCGCAGTGTACAAGTGAAATTGCAGTCAAACATCGTAATACTTTGGAGAAGCCAATCGAAAAATCCGATAGATTAAAGGAACCAGAAGCAGGCTAAACGAATGTGGAAGAAACTTCTTAGAGCTTCAAAAGTTCTTTAGAAGTGTCGCAATATGATCTGGTGGCATCCCCAAGGTGTATCATGTATCCAACTATATGCTGGCTGTCCTGCACTGGTTGTCACTACCCCCAACGCATCTCATTTAGGGTCTCTGCCTTCGTTTGGCGTAGCCTCGTTGGTACTGCACCTGCTTATCTGCAGGAGCTCTGTCGCTCTATCTCTGCCAATATTGGCCGTCGACCCCCTTCGCTCTGCAGTCCGTGGTGACCTTATTGTCTCCTTTGCACGCACTTCTATAATGCAACATCGAACCTCCTCAGTCGTGGGACCAAGTATCTGGAATGGGCTTCCTCTTGAGCTCCGTCTCTTACCTAGGAACTCTTCACCTGCATTTTATACCTCTCTGAAAACTATTATTTTCAGCCGTGGTTGGACCGGGAGCGTTTCTGAGCAGATATCTTGAAAGGGCGCTATATAAAGATATCTTGAAGGGGCGCTATATCAAGTTTCTTTTCATTGATTGATTGTTTAATTGATTGATGATTGAACCATACACGTCTCCTTAACCTGGCTACCACAGAGTTCTTCAGTTCACCTGTGGAAATTGAGCCTTGTGTTGTTTGACCATTAAGTCTAACGACTACCAATTGTAGACTCAAGCGTAGCTGGGGCGTTTGAATGAAACACCTTTATGGTTTGAGAAGATGAGCACACCTTTCCGGTATCCATACACGCTTGTCTCGTTGCCATGATATAGGACACAGTAGCTGATTGATAGAGAGTACACCGTAGCTCGACTAATCGTGTCTTCTAGCCACATTATATTAGACACCATTACGTTGAGTTAGGCCTGGAGCAAAAGGCCTACATCAGCTCTGATCTAAGAAAACAGACCCAAGCCTTTACTTTAAAGGCTTCATGCTCAACTGAACAACTATAGCTACGTTAGTAAGCGTCTTTGCTTCTCTCCCGGCGATAAATTCACTTGCCAAATCCCATCCCATTCATCGCTCTGCTAGTTTTATGACGATGTTTTTTGCATCCTCCCTCTTTCTCTATTGTGTATAAACTTAAACCCTGACCCCTATGTTATTTAGATATAGTCACAAACGCAGAGTCTTTGAGTTGGAACGTGTAGATTAAAGGCGACGTCAAGGGTTTCAAAGTAACAGTCACCCGGACAAAAAGTAACTGACGTTGCGAAATTACAGGTTAGATCCTGGTTCGACTGTATGAACAGGTAATTTTTTAACACGCCTACACAGGTGGATTTTTAGAATCACTTCTATAACCAGGTACCGGGTAACTTCACATCCTGCAGCCCACCTTAACAGATGACTGCCTAACTCGTATAAATAGGCAACTTCTTAGTTCTGAAAATAACACAGTGCGCATCCTGCAGCGATCTCTACACCTCACTTTCACTTTGAGCAACTTACTTCCTAAATCACGTCAACAGTCAGGTATATTAAGATCTCAATTCGTTGGAACAGGTAATTTCTTTAATGGTAAAACGGCAATTTCTTATCGTATACCTGAACAGGTAAATTTTCAAACATCCCTTTATTGGTGTTTCTTCTTTTTAAATCTCTTCGAAACAACAGTGGTTTGCAAAATCAACTTCGAGGTGTAAATTCGATTTGACGACGATTTCAACCGGCTTAGCGAAGGAGAGGACTGGCCACCCGCCTTCATACACCGAGCCTAAGAAAATGAAGACTAAAGTCTTGAACATCATTGTAACTGCGCTATTGAAGTCTTAAGATTAGAAAAAAGATAAGGAAACCCCCTGACTTGACGCAGCGCAAGTCAGTAGGCTTGCGTCCAGCGCTTGGCTTTCGAGTGGTGCTTTAGAAGTCTGGAGTTTACGATTACGATTACGATTTGTGTAACGAAGCTACATGTAGGCCAGGTTACAATCTGTCGTCAAATCACATAACACAAAACTTCTAGTTATGTAGTTACATCTGTCATTAGCTAAATATGTATTTAGGTATACTATACATGTATGTATGGATAATTTGCTTGGCATGCACGCACGTTTGTATCTGTGAATGCCTGTGTGTATACATGTATGCATATAATATGTATCTATCTAAACGTATGTATGCATCTGTATGAGCATGTATGCATGTATGCATGTACGTATGTAGATCTATGCACTTAATAATTATATCGCATTTTAACAACATCGCAAAAGTACCTCGCATGTCTACATGCACCTTTCGTCAACAGAATGAAAATAATATTATTTCACTTTCAGATCTTTGAGAAGAAATCCGACGGTTCATCATCGTATATAAGTGGAGACGATTTAGCTGGTTCTATCGTCTCTCCTCACGAACCGTTCTAACATCGTCGTCTAATTCAAAGAACAACTCAAGTGGAATGTTTCGCAACGCACTATTCACGATTCTCGCCTTAACCGTCTACACAACGAATGGCATTTCCGGTAAGATTTTGTTCTACATGTTCTATATTTCATGCAATGCTTGTGTTTATCGTTTATGGGGTTTACGAGTGGCGCAATATAATTGTTCAAGTACATACACTCCACTCTCATGTATATATGTATGTGTGTCTGCCGATGTGTCTTTCGTCTGTTTGTCTGCCTTTGTGTGTGTGTCAGTGTGCCTGCCTGTATGTCTTCCGTATGTGTCTGTTCTTGTATGTACATCTACCTATGCGTGTCACGGTCCATTCTGTCGTTGTCCACCTATAAGTACGTGTGTCACAGAGTGTCACAGAGAGTGAGTGTGTGTGTGTGTGTGTGTGTGTGTGTGTGTGTGTGTGTGTGTGTGTGTGTGTGTGTGTTGGGTGCCTGCATGTTGATCGATGCAACTGGAAATCTGTCTGTCCTGTGTCTATCTGTCTGTCCCTGTCTATCTGTCTATCAATCTGTCTTTCTGTCTGTCTTTCTGTCTGTCTTTTGCCTGTCTATTTGTCTGTTTATCTCTGCCTCTGTCTGTCTGTCTGTCTGTCTCTCTGTTTACCAGTCCACAGAATTCAGTCCATTGTAGTTATGAGGCTTCATAAATCATGCTAATAAAACCTGTCGCTTGGTGTATCCAGTAAACACGAGGTTCTGTTGTTCAGCCAAAGTACGTCGCATTTGCCAGTATTTATAAACAGATAAACACGAGTCAAGCGCCATTTTGTATGATGGCCATTTGAAAAGGTTCAGTGGGGATGGGTCAGAATCTATGCGGGGTGTGGGAGAATACCAGGGTAGTCTAACAGTTTCCAGGGAAAAAGTATGAAATGTTCACTCATTTATATGTTCACTTGTTCATTCAATCATTCGTCCATCTGTCCATCGATTCATCCATTCGTTGGTCTATTCACTCACTCGTTCAATTTTGCTTATATCTTGATGACGAGTTCTTTGTCCGAAGGCTTTTATGCCACCCGGGGATGAGATGAGTGACGTGGTTTCCCGTTGCCTTCCTCACAGACAATATTGCGGGTAAGCAACTTGTCCAGGGTCGCTACGCAGTTGCTTGAGATAGATTCGAACCTGGGACCCTCCGGTTACAAGGCACAGAACATACCGCTACACCACGACGTCACTTTTGCTTATAATAGCATCTAATAAAGAAATCTCTTCACAATGGTTCACAGACTAACGTCGGAAAAAGCAGCGAGAACTGAGCAACATAGAATCCCTCAACCCTTACAAATCGTCGCTAGAGTCCTCTAACATGAATAGCACATCTTCATGGCGCAGCTAATCCTAACTCCTTGTTTGCGCTAACCCCAAAGGGGCTCACCGTGTATTTGTTCAGACCCTAGTGACAGTCAGTCAGTTGGTCGGTCGGCCAGCCAGCCAGTTAGTCAGGCAGGCAGTGAGTCAGCCAGTCAGACAACCAATCAGCCAGCTGGTCAGCCAGTCAATCACAGTCAGTCAGTCAGGTAGTCGGGGTGCTGGGTACGTAGAAGGCGAAGACGATGAAGATGATGATGATGGTACAGAGGATTCCGGTTATGGAGAAGCAGAGGGAAACCTCTCCCAGTTGCATCGACGTACTGTGCTCCACACTATCGCTCATCGCCCACACTAGAAGAAGAACCACAAATAACACACATGTACAGTACATAGTCAGATGACAACTACAGCATAGGCGTAGCTACATGGGGGTCGAGGAGGCAGTTGCCTCCTCTTTTTTTTAAGAATGGAAATTCTATTGACTAATGACCCCAATAACCAGGATTTTGCCAATGGTCTGTGAAGTTGCCTCCTCTTGAATTTAAGTCTGGCTACGTGCCTGAACTACAGTTGCAACATACCTTAATATGTATCTAGACTTTTGATAAAGCTAATCTTGAAAATCCATCTAATAGACTGATACAATGTTCAATTACTCAATCAATTAATCGGAATTTATATAGCGCCCCTTAAAGATCTCTACTATGTTTCTTCTACCGTCTATGCCTCTATTTTGCAAGCGGTTGAAGACCAGACTGTAGGCACCAGTACCTTAAAAGTTGCTAAGTTAATTAATTAAATAATTAATTAAAAACTGTATCTAACGAAGAAGAAAATGGCGATATACTGACGGGCGAAGATAACGGCAAAGAGACCGAAGAGGATGTTGAAGCAGATCATGACGAAGATGGCGAGGATGAGGTACCCGGCCAGATTCCGTCCCGGGTGCTCCTCGAGCACCACCGTTCGGGTTCCCGTTTCCAGTCGAGTGCAGACGCCGTCGACACACACGTAGGTCGCCTCCGCCGGGGAACGGGAGCGGCGTCTACCCCGACCCCGACCCCGACGGGGGGTCGACGGACGGGACGATGAGAGATAGGTGGACGAGTCTCCATAGTTAGGGAGGGATTGGGAGTCAGGATCCGGGGAAGGAGCGTGATAGTGAGTGGAGGAAGTGTCACGAGGAGCAGGGTAAGGAGGATCAGGAGAGCGCGGAGGAGGAGGAAGAGGAGGTGGAGGTGATGACTGGGTGTGGTAGTTTGGAGCGATCGTTGAGCCGGGGTAGGGTCCGTATTTGGGAGGAGATTCCGACCGGTGTTCTTGCACCTGCATCGTCTGTGGTTATCTCTGAAAAAAGCAGAGGTAAAGGCAACATAAAATAGCCTACCGTTAGTTCTCCTAATGTAATGTAATTAGCAATTTATATAGCGCCTCTCACAGCCGAGGCCATTTCTAAGCATGGTCTCAAGGTCGAAAGATGTTAAGGCAGAAATACAATGTGCCCTCCCCACGGTTTCAGTGGCATTGCAATTTTGCCAATTTAATTCCTCTCGCATGATGCTGGATATAATGACAAACCTATATATAGATCTACCTCCATTCAGGAGATACGCCTACCTATGTTTGGTGACATATATTATCCTGTTTCCAAAATGTGCACTATATATTGCATTGGTACGGCGCTGCATTGAGGGATCGGCTCTCCAATACCTGTTGCTTTGACAGCTTTGTTGCTCGACCTTGGGCGTCTAACGCTGAGGCTCTCTCCCTTCATCTGTGGAGGCCGAGCTTCTTCTTCCTCTCCCGCGGACCTCCACCATGCAGCGCCGAACTTCCTCGGCCTTGAGTGGGCTGCCTGTGACACCTCGCCTAGTTCCCAGAGGCCATTCCACCATGTTCTATTCCAACCTAAGACTGTCCTATTTAGCCGGGGTTGTGTCGGGAGCGCTCCTGAGTAAATGGCCTTGAAGGGGCGCTATATAAAACCTAATGAATATACTACAAATATATGTATATATGAGTTTCCAAATATATATATTTATGTATGAGTTTTCAATTATGCACATCATGGAAAAGTCATATAAATAATTTTTTACATGACGTGCTGGATTTATATATATATATATTATATAAATATTTATATATATATATCAGTGTGTATGTCTATGTAGGCCTACATATAAGGCATATAGCCGCACATAAATGTTTCATGAGAAGCTTCATTCGTGCGTGTGACTGCTCTGAATTCATTGGCAATTCTCCCACAGTCAACAAGATCCGATACTAAGACGACCCATTTAATGTTCTCTGGCCGTGGAAACGCCATTTACAAAGAAGGGCGCCTCTTAAATATAAATCGGTTCCACGACTGAACAACAAACCTTCTTCTTCTTCTTCGCAGGCTAACCTTCCCTGAGCAGGCGACCTCGCAAGCTCAAAATAATGAGCAAGAAACAAGCTTTTGAATTATTAACAAAGGCCGACAACTCCTCGATTTTCAATGCCTTTGCCAATACATAGCTTAACGCTCTTTAACGTCACATCATCGCTTAACATAATTATTATAATTATCTTAACGCTCTTTAACGTCACATCATCGCTTTCAATGCTATAATTATAGCTTAACGCTCTTCAAAATTACGTCATGGCTTAAAATACTACAATTAGCCCAGCGGGCGATCGTGACGTCATTTAAAAATCTATTATGTACCTTGCTGACGTCAGTTTCAGTATAGAGCTATAAGATAAGATAAGATAAGATAAGATAAGATAAGATAAGATAAGATAAGATAAGATAAGATAAGATAAGATAATCTTTGCGCTCTGCTGATTGGCTAGATATTTTTGTTCCTACGACTAGGACTGCCTTAGCTCAACGCCGGGAATTTGCTGTGGTTGGTCCCTCTACTTGGAATGACCTTCACCTCTCATTAAGGGCTAAACTAATGACTAGTTTTTCCTCTTTGGTCTCTCGTTCTTTAAAGACGTTTCTTTTCCCCCGGGGTTTTCGTGCTGAGAGCGCCTCTGAATAATTATTCTGAGAGAGGCGCTATATAAATCTTTAGATACAATACAATAAGATAAGATAAGAATATTCGTTAATTGACCAATTGCTATCCGAATTTTGGTGTACTCGTCTAAGAGCCAATCGCCCTCTAGCTCTTTATGAAGTGTGGAAAGTAACGCACCAAGATGAAAGGCTATTAAAAGAGAAGCAAAGTGCAATATTTGGCAAAGGAACAGAAGACATTTTTTGTTGCCAGAACGCCCTTTGGAAATATGTATGTAGCTCTACACGTTTGCTTATGGCCACTGTGTATATTAGGGTGTCCCATGACAGCATTGAAAAATAATAATTGATTAAACTTTTAACGCAGTCCATCTAAAAAGTTTCTTTATGGTCCGAATAATAACACCTTCCAAATTTTTTGACATTTAAAAAATATTTAGGGGTCCCCCAATGCTCATAGAATTAGTGTAATGTCTCCTATTTTACGCGTGACATTTCTGAGTTTGACAATTTTCGTAGGATCACACTTTGATCCCATAATAACATGCGCAGTACCTTTAGAAAGCTCTTAAATAGTAGAATCTACAAACATATAGCCTTATTGTTTATGTGAATAAAGTTTTTAAGTGTGAAGAAGATAGAATCATGCAGAATAAAGATGTTTTCGCAGTGAAACTGCAGAACAAACCACGGGTGACTTTCGAGCCTGAAAATCTGTCATGCACTGGGATTCCAAGCTGCTGCCTGACATCACTGGAGTAGACATGGGCAAAGTGGACAGATTGCCAGTCTTGATTTCTTCTCTAGTTGATGGAAATACCAAACTTCTGGGTGTGCCAGAGTTGGTCTCTAGGTCACGACATGCAGCAGCGGTAGCAGTTCTGGACCTTTTAAAGTTGTGGCAGTGCAATGCATTTGTAATCGCCATGTGCTTTGACACAACGGCCTCAAATACGGGCAGCGTTGGAGTCTGCAGCCACCTAGAGACAGCCATCAGTCATACTGCTGTAGATGGCTTGTCGACATCACATGTTTGAAGTCCTGTTGTCTGACGCATTCGGTTATCCAGTTGACGGCCCGTGAATTACAGGGCATCCAACGATTTAACAGATTTGTTGTTAACATCTACACGTACATCCAATCTTGGTTCTCATGTTGAGTCGCTGCTGCAGTACACCCATCAATGACATTCAACTAATCCAAAGGCTGCATGACTATGATGTTGTCGCTCTGCAATCCACTGGACTGAAGATGATGCAGCATCATTCTTGGTACCTAAGACAGGATCCATCGACCATATCTCTGTTCTCTCAGCATCTGTCTACTGAAGAGAAAGCAGTTTATCTCGACAATGGGACATGCTCGGTGATTGCACCTGGTTCAGTCTCTTTCCTGTAGATCAACGGAGTTATCTATTTCTTGAAGCTTCTTCCGAACTACTGCCATCGACGACAGTTTTCTTGATTTTCCAGTTGAAGAATGGTCGGAAAGTCAATCGTATGAGATCACATAATGAGTTTGTTAATTACTTGACCTGTGTGAATAACAATGCTGAACGTGGCGTAGCTCTGAAACAAAATTTCAATTCAACAATAACGAAGAACGAGGTTTCTTCTACAAGTTGTCGAAAAACATCGGCATGACTTTTCTAAGAACAATCGTGACAATATTGCAGACATGTAGAATTGTAAATCGGTCCATAGCCATAGCTGTACCGCCTCTTTGGAACAAACTTCCACCAGTGCTACGACAAATATCTGATCCATTCCACGAACTCACCAAAACCTCACCTCGTGCTAGCTTTCCACAGAATTCCACTCGAAACTGAAAACACTGCTTTTTCACAAAGTCTATCCCGATCCTATTCCTTCTCTTCCCTCACCTCCCTCGCCATTTCAACTCCAAGCATCATCCACCTTAGCCGTCTGACTGTCTGTCTGCCTGACTCCCTGGATCTTGACCACCTGCTATCGATTCTGTTTTGATTAAGCGCCTGTGAATAAGTTGATTCTTGCGTCTTCGCTTAATGGGCGCTCTAGATATCTCGAGTTTGCGATTACGATTAGAATGTAGAGGTGTAAGCAGTGATAAAGAATGAGCAGATGAATGTATGGAGGAGCTGAAACCATGGCTTGTTGCATTATCGAGGATTTGTAATAATGACTACCCTTAGTAAGGAGTGCATAGCAGTTACTGATATTGCGAGTTTTGTACAATTTTTTTCATTATTTGATCGTAAAACAATACCTACGTATTGGATTGTATCCAATAAAGTTATATACTTGTAGATTCTACTATATAAGAACTTTCCAGTGGTATTAAATATGTTATAATGGGGTCAAAGGTTGGTATCTTAAAGCGTTTAGAAATTGAACACGTCAGGCGCAAATTATGCCAATATGGCCTTATATGGGGTAAATGTAAGTGTCTTGGGGAACCCCTAAATATTTTTTAAATGTCATGAAACTTTCCAGTTATTATTATGGGACCATAAAGAAACGTTTTAGAGGAACTGCATAAAAAATATCAACAAAAAATATTTCTGGGACACCCTAGTGTATATATTGTGTGTATTCGGTTTTCAAATAGCAAGCGTATTATGTACATGTCTATATATATATATATATATATATCCATGCATGTATGTATGTATGTAATATATGTATGCATGTGTATGTATGTAAAGTATGTATGTAAAGTATTCTATGTATGTGTGTATTTGTGTACGTATGCATGTGTATGTATGAGAATTTATGAGTGTGTGCATGTATGTAGCCAATACATGCATAATACATTGTATGTATGTATGTATGTATGTATGTACGTATGTATGTATGTATTCATACATCTCTGCTTATGTTTTATCCATTGCGACCCTGTACTTTGCTACCATATATGGTCAATAAAAGACTGCTTATATTATATCAGATATGTGTCAGCGTGTTATTACTCAAAACCATCATCTCTTCCTCTACACTTAAGGGATGAATAGAAGAACAGAATAGGGTGGAGTTGGTCTTAGACTTACATGCCCTCGATTCAATAGGGTAGGGTAAAACATTAACAAAGAGCTCAACAATAGCCTACATCATCCAAAACATTATAATAATAGTCCAACATAAAAGTTTTCGTCACGATGATTAAACCTTATTCGTCTTTGGCTACCATAGTCAGCATTCAGAATGAGTCAACCTATTGTATATTGTATCCTTTGTCGGCTCTGCCTTTTAATGCCTTGTTCGTGTCACTCCGCCGGTCAAAAGCTAAAATAAGTTGCACCTAAACCCTGGGCTCCTTTCTACGAAGTCGTCTGAATGTAGGTCATCACCAGGAGTTCTTTTGAAAACACCCCATGCCCGTTCACCCCATTCTTAGGGTAATTGGTCGCCTGTAGAGTTTTCGGTTTAAATGTTATTGGTTGTTCGCAAGCGCTTGTTTATTATTATGTCTGAATTATGAAGCGCCACTATCTAATGATCTAATGACTACAGGCATCAATAACAGTTGATAAAACTGAGCAATTGCGTGTCATTAACTTGTTCAAGGACCATACGCACACTGCCAGCATTTCCTTTGGCATAACAGGGGCCCACATGGTCCGTTTTGGAATACGAATTCTGTATGGGGTCCTTGGTGGGCATACTAGTAGGGTAGTTGCCGTCTCAGATGAATCTCGAATTCGCACACTGCGTTAAAAGCGAGCGATCACCACTCGGTCTTATTTGATCCATCTATGGGGAACAAGCTGTAGCAATGTCTGACAACAACAAGCATTAGCGTGGCTAAAATCTTCACAGATATAACATGTCTGATGTCAGAACACATTCTCTGTTGTAAATTTAATCGTACATTTTTATAGCACCACCTAAAGAACCAGATCAGATCTTTTCGTCCGATTACTTCAAGAGGGCAAAACGCTGTCTCACAATCGAAATTTTGTGCCAGATTTCTGTTCTACCTGCGCCCCCTAGCCATTTCAGCTATAATGAGTACACTGACCGTACACTGTCGGTGGGAAGATGAGAAGGCGAGGGAGAGGACTAACCACCCGCCCTCCAATACAGCTGTGATATCTAATACATGTGTGCTATCTGTACAGGTGTGATAATATTGTCTGTCACAGGTATGCTATCTAATACCTGTGTGTTATCTAATACCTGTGTGTTATCTAATACCTGTGTGTTATCTAATACCTGTGTGCTATCTAATACCTGTGTGCTATCTAATACAGGTGAATCAGTAGACCTGAACGAAGCTCAGAAGAACAATGGAAACTCGATGAATCCGACGCAGCTCAAGCTGAACATGAAGATGAACAAGGATCAGATCGACCTGAACCTCACGAAGAATTCCAACTCCGATAGTTTGACCCTCGTCATCCTTGGCAAGGACGGAAGTCTGACCCCATGGAGTGAACAGCGCTTCGGGGTATCTATAGAATTCGGCAGTCATTAGCAATTCACTTCAAATATATCTCAAAGATTTGCAAAATCATTAGCTGTATATATCTAAAAAATTGCCAAAATTAATCATTAACTGTATCTATCTAAAGATAATTATCAATCATTGGCAATATATATCTAGTAATAGCCAAATTAATAGCAATATCTATATAATAGTAGCTACATGTATGATGTATAGCCAAAATACTAGCAATATCTATTATAATAATAAGCAAATGATTAGCTAAATCTATATCTACTAAATAGTACTAACAACGGTTACATTTATGGCGTTTACTGTTACAATGATGGACTTGTTTCTGTAGGATCACGCTGTCTACCAAGACCGCAGTCGTCTGGCGTCGATTCTTGTCCTTGCAGAAAGATCAGCCAAAGGCGACATCGTTCGAGAATACGTAAGCGACCAAAGCACAATCAATCAATCAATCAATCAATCAATCAATCAATCAATCAATCGATCGATCAATCAATCAATCAATCAATCAATCAATCAATCAATCAATCAATCAATCAATCAATCAATCAATCAATCAATCAATCAATCAATCAATCAATCAATCAATCGATCAATCGATCGATCGATCAGTCGATCAATCAATCAATCAATCAATCAATCAATCAATCAATCAATCAATCAATCACTCGATCAATCACTCGATCAATCGATCAGTCTATCAGTCTATCAATCATTCAATCAATCAATCAATCAATCGAAATTGACATAGCCCCCCCTTCAAGGTCTCTGCTCAGAGGTGCTAAAATCATAGGCTTATTTAGCGCCCTTTGTAAAAAGAACGATTCCCGGAAGACCAGTTGAGTGAATAAGAAAGCTGGTAAAATGTGGACTGTGTTCCGGCTTCTCCCTGTTATCGTATCTAATCTAATCCAATGATTTATATAGCGCCGTTTTCATAGATATTCGTTTTATTTTCTGACAGGTTGACAGACCGCAACCAGTTACTATAGAATTGTGTTAAATAATTAAATCATTATAGGACAAAAACAAAAAACTGTCAGGTGTTCAGTCAGGTGAGACATAGGCTAGGGCAAGCGTTTGTTAATGTCAGATTCATCGAGGGAACAATAAATAAACTGCATGAATATAAACTGTTTGCCTCGGCAACCAAACTCGCGACCATCTCTGGACAACCCTTCTGACGCGACACAGCGCTCGTTAAATAGCCTTGCGCTCAACTCTACAGTATAGATTTGGAGTCTACGATAACGATACTGTGCCTGCTCTACTCTATCGACGCAACTTGCTCAGAGACTCTGAAGATCCATACCAGCTGTCAGCTTTCTATGGTAATTCCTTTGGTTGGTTCCACGTGTGTGCGTGGGCCCTCCACTGGTGACTCTTCTAGCTTACTGTGCATTGTTTTGCTAACTGGTGTAATATTTTCGCTCGTTATGATACTTAACATCATAATAGGCTAGCGCAGAGAGCGCCTCTGAGTAGGTCTCTTGAAGAGGTGCTATTTAAATGCTCAGAGTGAATGAATGAATGAATATCATTACGCCTTTGGTTGTTTTCATGACAGCAAGGGACTTTCAAGTATAAAGACGATTACTATCAACTCCGCCGAGATCCTTCGAAGAGACGGAAGCGTTCCGGGGCTGACCAGTACGTCGCCACGAAAATCCCCCAACCGAAATTGGACTTTGGAACACGTGAGTAGAAATCTTAAGATCTGTGCGTGAAAATCGTTTATATCGGACGAAATGACTAATTTGCAAGTACCCAATATTATTCTGAAAAAACCTCCGTGGATAGGTATGCTTAGGAGCATTTTCGGTGCCTTTCAAACGTTACTTTGTACGTTACAGAGCGAATGCCGAATGTGACGCGGCCATACGCCGGAGAGCTCCTGTCCTATGTAGGCGGCGAAAAGTCCAATTACATCGTCGAAGTCCTCGCAGTCATCGATTACTCCGTTTACAAAACGTAAGACCATTGTAATTCATAGTAAACATGCAGTTACACCGTCGAAATCCTAGTCGTCATTGGTTACTCTATTTACAAAACGTAAAGTTATCCTTGACCATTGTAATTCTGGTAAAGAATTACAACGCCGAGATCCTAGTTGACATTGATTACTCTATTTACAAAATGTAAGACTATCGTTTGACCATTGTAATTCTGGTAAAGAATTACACCGTCGAAATCCAAGTTGTCGTTGATTACTTCATTTACAAAGCACTGTAATTCTAGTAAAACGTTACATCGCAGAAGCCCTGGACGACGTCGATTACTGTATTCACAAAACGTAATATTACTGTAACTTCATGTTTGGCTGTTGATCGTTTCAGTTGGTATGATCTGAGTAAGAAGAAGACCGAGACCGAGAAAAGAGATGACGCAATCAACGGAATTCGTTACTACTACGCCCAAATCATCAATGGGGTAAGAAGAACTATCCTCTCTCTCAATCAAATACTTCTTTATGACTGACCAAACTTTGTTAATTTATCACCCCTCTGATATTTGCCGCACTCTTTCATCTGTAAATTTTATCACGGTTTACCCCACTCCGTAATTACCCCATTCAATATTTTACGTCACTCTGTGTTATAGATGTTCTGCAATGTACCCCACGTAATTGCTGATCTTATGGATTCCACCTGATGACGACAGGACCGCTTTAAGGTCGTCTTATATCCTAAAGCACTCCTGCATCCGTAGACCCAACTGCCAGCTCTGCATCAAATTACACATTCACATCATTTATTGACGTTATGTTTAATCATGATTCACGAACACACCCAGTTTTGATAACTTAACTTTAAGTAAATATCTTAAAGTGAAGATGTTTCTGTACAATTAAAAAAAAATCTAAATAAGAATTTTAAATTTTATTTTTAAATTTCGCGTCAAATTCAATCATGAGACAGTTTTAAATGTCTCATTTTCAGACTTGCGTACATGTATGTCCCTTATAGGTTCGTAGGCGCTAGTCACGATGCCTACTGTGCCTAATGGATAAAACGGTCCTGGATCACAGCTTGGCTTTGCCATCGGTTAATGCCTTATGCATTCAAGGATCCTGAGTGGCCGATGGGTAGTGCCTGCTCGCCGCGCCGGCACCCCGGGTTCGCTTCCCGGTCGGGCGGTTTATCAGAGATTAACTCGGATCTTTACTGCGGGTGGCTCGGTCGCATTATAAACGTGGAGTACAATACAACACATATTACACATCACAATACAACTGGGGCGCGGTGGTTTAGGGGTATGTTCGGTGCCTTGCAGCTGGAGGGTTGCGGGTTCGAATCTACCTCAAAGCCGCCGCGTAGGGACCCTGGGCAAGTCCTTCACTCGCAATTGCTCATGCGCCTTCGGCGTGAAACTCCGATTCAGGTTCGCGCAGTAGTCGGGAGCGCCTCTGAATAGGAAATCTTAGGGGCGCTATAACAAGTGTTAATACAATACAATACATTAGACACCGGCACAATTATAGAAGTTAATACTTAGAATTATATTAGACTCTGATGTACATTACGAATACAGAATGTCGCTCGGTTTCATTGTGTTTCTGTTCATCAACCTCATCCTATTGTTTCGGTGTTTCAGCTCTACATAAATTTCTACGTTACCTTACGTTACAGGTGGATTTGCGTTACTCTACAATAGTCGAAAGTGACTATAGTATTCGAGTTCGGTTGGCTGGCTACTATATCGCAACGGTTAGTACCTTTACTTCTATGATGCAATGATGGTGACGATGATGATGATGATGATGATGATGATGATGATGAGGACGATGACGATGATGATGATAATAATATTCGTTCATTAATTCAAACTGACAAGTACGCAGTAACATTACATGATATAGTAGTAACAGATGGTTAGAAGTTTAACAGGAGTCGAATTGAACTGCATGGCAGCCTGCGAGGCACTCATCTGCCCTACTGCTCATTTTCTAGTCACCCCAGGGAGTGGAAGGCTGAGTCAACCTCATTGGGCTAACAGGTATTTGAACCCGCGTCCTTCTGAAATTCACGCCAGCGTGTTACTATTCAACCATCTCCCACATATACATGAATGTCGATTACCGCCTGTGTCTATGGGTGTGGAAGCAGTCTTTATATCAACGACAACTGGGATTTCGACTGCGTTATTCTCTGCAAGAATTGCAATGGTCAAACGATAGTCTTACATTTTTTAAATAATTATATTAAGTTTATTCAAAACTTAATGCAAAAATTAACAGACGTCTGAATTGTTATCAATTGTTTGTTGAGCACAGACAGCCAGAGACTCCGTTTGGACTGAATCCAATGGAATCCGACAGGAGATCGATGGAACCGTCTTTTCCGATGCTTATAAAGCATTGGATACTCTAGAGAACTGGATGAACGTCACCGCCAAAGATCTTCCAACTTTCGACCAAGCCTCACTCTTCACCAGGTGAGGGCTAAGTTTGGGGGTAATGATTAGGGTTTAGTTTGGGGTTCATCAGAGTAGTAGTAGTTTCAGTTAAATGACTGTGTGATTAAAAAGATCATTAGCGTCGCCCTCCTCCTTTATCCAGGCTTGGGACTGGCACTGTCAGAGTGCAAACAGTGACGGAGTTAGGGTTCATCAGACGTCCATGCTGAGGCTTATAATAAAGCACGAGACAGATAGACAGGCACACACACACAGGCACACACACAAACACACGCACAGACAGACAGACATACAGACAGACAGAAGAGAAACGAGGCAGAATGTGTCCTAGCTGCTATGGGAGTCAGTTGAAGCTTTATATAGCGCCTGTTGACTGTTATCAGTCAAGACCGCTGATGATCGTTGTTATTACTTTACAGTAATGTACTGATGGCGGGATACTACAATGATGGCGGTCCACGATCCATTTCCGGTAGGATTCCGCTTTTCATTTAATCTCATTAAGTCAAGACGATGATTTGCAGGTCAGCAGGTCTTGTCTCTGTTTCTGTATGTCTGCTACTATCTGTCTCTGTCTCTGCCTGTCTCTGTTCTTATTTTGGACCGTATCTGTCTGTATTTCTGTCTGTATTTCTGTCTCTGTCTGTCTGTTTGTCTTCTCTGTCTATATATGTCTCTGTCACCCTCTCTCCGTTTCACTCTCCCTTAGAAAAAACTTGGACTCACTGACTAACTGACTCACTGACGCGCTCACTGACCCACTCACTGACTCACTCGCTCGCTCACTCACTCACTGACTCACTCACTCACTCACTGACTCACTCACACACTGACTCACGCACGCACTCACTCACTGACTCATTCGCTCGCTCACTCACTCACTGACTCACTGACTGACTGACTGACTGACTGACTGACTGACTGACTGACTGACTGACTGACTGACTGACTGACTCACTCACTCACTCACTCACTCACTCACTCACTCACTCACACTCACTCACTCACTCACTCACTCACTCACTCACTCACTCACTCACTTCATCATTTCTTTGTTTCTGTAGGTCTTGCAAACATCGAGGGCATCTGTGGCCGAGGTAAGGCTAGCGTCAACAAGGAAGCAGGCGAATATTCATCAACGGAAACGGCCGCCCACGAAATGGGTCACAAGTAAGCACATCCCGTAGAATAGAAATAAGGACTTGGTTCAAATCAAAATAATTGGCTGCGAGCGATTGATTGAATGATGAAGTGACATTTTTATAGTGAGTGAATGAGTGAATGATTAAATGAGCAGAGGAATGAGTGAGCGAGTAAAATAGTGAGTGAAATAGTGAGTGAATGGGTGAATGATTGAATGCGTGAAAGTATTAGAGAGCGGTGGAATGGCGCTATATAAATTAGGCCTACCTTAATACATAAATAAACAGTAGTAGTTTCTGTTTGACGACTCGATAAGTCGATATGACCTCCGACCTAGGCCCCACCCTTTCGTCATTCCAGCAAAGGACAGCAAGAACTTTCTACCGCGCATGCTGCACAAAAACACTTACTAGCTGCCCTGTGTGGTCTCACATCCCATATAGTGTATAACAATCCAACACATTAACAATATATTATCCAGGACAGATATGAACAATATCCATATCAATAACTTGTCAAGGCTCTTTACTTATAACCATAAGTTACGCACTTTTGTCGTTGGCTGCGTTATGACAGCCAGTTTTGAATAAACGAAACTACTAGTCAAGGAGCACTATGTAGGAAAAACATATCCCGTGGGCTCTTTAATGAAAGAAACATGTGTGATACGTCGTTTGAAAGGTATTTTAACATAGAATAAGAAAAGTCATGGTGCCAAGCCAGAATATGCTGCAGGCAGGCACAATTCAAGATGGCGTCCAACATGGCGGAACATTATCGTAGTTAGTCGGATTGATATGCCACATGACCCCAAAAAAATTGCAAGAAAACGTTTTATGTTGGTTTTCTGGTGTATTAGGTCTGGAGAATAACATACTAAAAGTTTCTCGAAATCGGACCACGGGATCACCCCCAAAAATGCATTTTAAACAAAGATGGCGGCAAATATGGCGCCAATACAGAAAACCGTATATATCAGGTCATAGGTAAGCTAAATAACAAAATGAAGTGTCAAATTTAACATTATCAAGGTCGAGGAATCGATCTATCATAGTGGCAATAGTGTCGGAATCTTACTATCCAAGATGGCGGCCAATATGGCCGCCAAAACACAAAATATGTATATATCAGGTCATAGGTAAGCTAAATAACAAAATGAAGTGTCAAATTTAACATTATCAAGGTCGAGGAATCGATCTATCATAGTGGCAATAGTGTCGGAATCTTACTATCCAAAATGGCGGCCAATATGGCCGCCAAACCACAAAAATATGTGGCATAGTAGGAGAAGTGTAGAAAGAATGGAGCAATTGGGTGGTGATTTGTACAACACTTACAAATGTGACAGACTCATCGCAGGAAAGGAAAATGTGTGGGCGCCTATAAAACGGAACAAACTGAAGTTATGCTCAAGTGCGAACAAAAGGCATGTGAAACTCTCCACTGCCGAAAGTGTATCGGTCCTGACAGCTGACAGATCCTTATTTGCACGCTTACTTATAATCACTAGATCTCAACGTGATGTAGATTTATGCGAAACTCTCGGAGCATACGAACTGTCAACAGTGCCCCGATCGATGTTTTTGTGCGATGGTACTATGCATCAATGTCCTGCTAAAAGTCGACTGATTCACATACTTAAGTCTCTTCCTCCAGTGGAAGTTGATAAACCAGTCGAGAGTTCTTCTGAACTGCAATCTATGGCAAAGTCAAATACCATGAGAACTTGTGCAGACCTTGCAGATTCCTTCTTGAACAAGTTGGCAACGAAGTACGGGAACTATGAGGAATTGCACCTTGTCTTTGATTCATATCGAGACCAGTCAATTAAGAATGTTACGCGAGACAAAAGATTGCACGGCGGCGTTTCTACACGTTTCAGTATCTGCGACTCAACGGATATATCTTCAGTTACGATGAAAAAGCTATTGTCACACAGTACTACTAAAGACGAGCTAACACACTACTTGTCCAAAAAAATACTCGACCGAGCAAGAAGCTGGCCGTGCAGATGTATCGTTGCTTGGCGCAATGAAGCAGCTTCAACAAGTGGTACTGTCGAGTACCTACGAAGTACGCAGGAGGAAGCTGACACCAAGATGATCTTACATGGCTTGGATGCCAAGGAAAGAGGAGCGACGAAATTGTTTATATTTGCACAAGACACTGATGTGCTTGTGCTGATGGTGAGACGGTATCCAAAGCTTCCAAAAGAATCCTTCTTTGTTCCTGTTCCGGGAGAATACATATCCATCGGCCAAATATATGCATCACTTGGGCAACTGAAAGCTGCAGCTTTACCCGGATTTCACGCACTTTCCGGATGCGACACCACAGGTTGTTTAAAAGGCAAAGGAAAACTGTCATACTGGAAAGCATTCAGTCTCTCCAACGATGAAATACTTTCTTCTTTTGCATCATTAGGTAAAAATGATCTTGTTACTGATGAAACTCTGTACAATTTGGAGGAATTCCTCTGTCGGGTTTATCAGCCGAAATCGAAATCACAGATCAAAACTCTTGCAGAAACTCTTGCAGCATTGCGATGGTCTTTATTCTCAACAAAACAGACTGTTGGAGACAGTCTTCCACCAACAACAGGTGCTTTCATACCAGCAGTGAAAAGAGCTAATTTTGAGGCAATTGTTTGGGCGCAAGACGACAAAGCAATGCCGGCGATTCCATCACCAACGGAACACGGGTGGGTATTGGAAGATGGACGGTTGTCACCGGTTATGAATGAATCGCTATGTGCCCCGGAGGCATTGCTGCAATTGGTCAAGTGTGCTTGTCTTAAAAACAGATGTGCGGCACCATGCAAATGCCGAACTAACAACCTGCCATGCACAGAAATGTGTGAATGTAACAGCGACGAGAATCTCTGCGATAATGTAGCGGAACGATATGACGGTCACGAAGACAGCAGTGACAATAGTGATGATGACGAATAACATTTTGAATGTTCATTTTTTCTCAGCTGCTACGTTTACACATTGTTTTTTCCGTTAAATAAAAGAAATAATGAGTATCGTAACATTCCAAGACTATTGCCACTACGATAAATAGGTCTGTTTTTCTCATGTTCCGCCATGTTGGACGCCATCTTGAATTGTGCCTGCCTGCTTACCTATGACCTGATATATACATATTTTTGTGTTTTGGCGGCCATATTGGCCGCCATCTTGGATAGTAAGATTCCGACACTATTGCCACTATGATAGATCGATTCCTCGACCTTGATAGTGTTAAATTTGACACTTCATTTTGTTATTTAGCTTACCTATGACCTGATATATACATATTTTTGTGTTTTGGCGGCCATATTGGCCGCCATCTTGGATAGTAAGATTCCGACACTATTGCCACTATGATAGATCGATTCCTCGACCTTGATAGTGTTAAATTTGACACTTCATTTTGTTATTTAGCTTACCTATGACCTGATATATACATATTTTTGTGTTTTGGCGGCCATATTGGCCGCCATCTTGGATAGTAAGATTCCGACACTATTGCCACTATGATAGATCGATTCCTCGACCTTGATAGTGTTAAATTTGACACTTCATTTTGTTATTTAGCTTACCTATGACCTGATATATACATATTTTTGTGTTTTGGCGGCCATATTGGCCGCCATCTTGGATAGTAAGATTCCGACACTATTGCCACTATGATAGATCGATTCCTCGACCTTGATAATGTTAAATTTGACACTTCATTTTGTTATTTAGCTTACCTATGACCTGATATATACGGTTTTCTGTATTGGCGCCATATTGGCCGCCATCTTTGTTTAAAATGCATTTTTGGGGGTGATCCCGTGGTCCGATTTCGAGAAACTTTTAGTATGTTATTCTCCAGACCTAATACACCAGAAAACCAACATAAAACGTTTTCTTGCAATTTTTTTGGGGTCATGTGGCATATCAATCCGACTAACTACGATAATGTTCCGCCATGTTGGACGCCATCTTGAATTGTGCCTGCCTGCAGCATATTCTGGCTTGGCACCATGACTTTTCTTATTCTATGTTAAAATACCTTTCCAACGACGTATCACACATGTTTCTTTCATTAAAGCGCCCACGGGATACCATTTGCTCCCTGACTATACAATACAATACAATCTGTGTCATAGCAGAGATGATTAGCGTCGCCCGCCTCCTTCACCCAAGATTGAGACTGGCACTACCAGAGCACGGGCATTGACGGAGTTAAATGTAGATAAATATAATTATGTCACAGCTCGATCATATCAAGTAACATCTCGAATTAGACGGATCACATGAATAACATTGCCACTCTCAAGCTTGGAGAAAGGAGGAGGGCGACGCTAATCATCTTTGTTATGACACAGTATCATTAGACAGGAACTACCCAAGCGAATCCCAATTCATGTTGTTGTTGATCATTATTGCAGTCTTGGTGCACAACACGACGGTACAACGAACACCTGCGATGGCAAGAAGCAATTCATTATGTCGAGTGCACCAGGTCAACTGACGACTGAGACCTTCCTCAATCCATACAGGTTCTCCCAGTGTTCCATCGACTACTTTCGAAGGTTCCTCGGCACCCTCAGAATGTAAGTTGGATTTGTATTTATGTAAATGTAGGTCAATCAATCAATCAATCAATCAATCAATTTCGTTTATTCCCAACATCAAGCTGTAAGATTATTATTATATATTCGTTTAATATGAAAACTAGTTGACACAGCAACAGGGAACAGAAAAGGGACAACAATTAGAAAAGGGACTACAATTAACAGGTAGACGGTAGACAATTAGAAAAGGGACTACAATTAGAAAAGGTACTACTACAGGTATACGGTAGACCTTCTCTTGGGGTTGTGGACCATATTCGAGGATGTTGAACCTTACTTGAGGTGATAACCTTGCTTGAGGTGCTAGACCTTACTTACTTCAGGTGGTAGACTTAACTTGAAGCGGTAGACCTTATTTGAGGTGGTCGACTGTAGTTGTACGTTATGGTCATTGCACAGGATGAACGCCAACTGCCTACTGCAGACGAGTACGAACATGGACCCTGGACAAGTGGATAAGAATAGTAAGATTCCACCGGGACAGTTCATCAACATCGACCAACAATGTCAGCATCTCTACGGTATCGACTCCTTCTACTGCGGGGTAAGCGATCAACACTTACTACCACCACCTCCACTACTACTACCAATACTACCACCACTGCTACTACCATCACTACTACCACTACCGCTATCGCTACAGCTACCGCTGCCGCTGCCGCTACCGCTACTACTGCTGCTACTGCTACTGCTACTGCTACTGCTACAGCTACTGCTACAGCTACTGCTACCGCTACTGCTACTGCTACTGCTACTGCTACTGCTACAGCTACTGCTACAGCTACTGCTACTGCTACTGCTACTGCTACTGCTACTGCTACTGCTACTGCTACTGCTACTGCTACTGCTACTGCTACTGCTACTGCTACTGCTACTGCTACTGCTACTGATACTGCTACTGCTACTACTGCTACTACTACTACTACTACTACTCTTCCTCTTCTTCCTACTCCTCCTCTTCCTTCTCCGTTCCTCATCTTCTTACTCTTCCTCCTCTTCTTCATTCTCCTCTTCCTCCTATTCCACTTCCTTCTCTTTCGTTCCTATTTCTTCTCATCCTTCAATCATCATCCACCTACAAAGCCACACACTGGAAATGCAATTTACGATAAGAAGAGGTTAAACAAAGTATAGCAAGTAAGGAAAGGTACTTACTCACTTACAGAAACAAACTGTCTCTACCTTACGTTACAGGGTGATGATAATGATAAGAAGATGTGCTATGAGCTGTGGTGCTACGTTCCGTCTGACCGCAGATGTATCACACGAGCAGAACAAAGGGCGGCTAACGGAACGACTTGCGGAAACAAGAAGGCAAGTGGATTACAGTTACACGATGAATGTTACGCTAAGTTTACTACTATAGGCGTAAAATTATCCATTAAACATTATTTTCTTATTCTATGCATCCTTTAAAATTTGCTATGTCAATCTGGCAATTATTACTATTATTATGATCAGTAGTAGTGGTAGTCGTAGTGGTAGTGGTTGTGGTGGTGGTGGTGGTGGTGGTAGTGGTAGTGGTAGTGGTAGTAGTAGTAGTAGCAGCAGCAGCAGCAGCAGCAACAACAACAACAACAGCAGCAGCAGCAGCAGCAGTAGTAGTAGTGATAGTAGTGAACAATTGAATTGATATCAGTTAAGCGAAGCAAGATATCACAGATAATTTGCATCCATGCAGACGATTTTCATTGACCTCGTCAATTGTTTTTGTCGTTGTAGTGGTGTAGTATGGGCCGATGTGTCGACAGTGCCTCAGCCCCCATTGCCTCAGGTATCATTACCACACTGAAAATTAATATATCAGCTCAAAGCTGCATCTTCGCTATATTAGGTCTCTTTTTATGCGTTATGTTTTTTTTAATTTACTAAGGTATTTGTAGATCATCTCTGAGAAGCCAGTTATATCCCACTCCATTATAATTATCCTCTCTTATTCTTTCCTATCCAATCCAATTGTATCATATCATGTCATATTCTATCCTATCTATCCGGTCCAGTGTATCCTATCCTATCCGATCCGGTCATAAATATCTTATTCTATCCTATTATATCCAGTCCCATTCCATCCATTAAGGAATTATAATAGAGAATCGACAGCTAAGTGAATAAAAAAATCAATAAATAGTTCTGGCCGCACTGAATACGCTTCCTAAGGAGGTTCAGACTACGTTAGACATCGTTTCAGTCGGATCTCACTCCGGATAAGCCCACGACGTAGACCAGACTCCTGGGTCCACTGCGAAGGGAACGACCCCCTTCATTCCCTTCTCTGACCTACACGAATCAGCGATCGAAAACATTGGTTATCAAACGCTTACTTATAGTCTCCTCAGAGGGTGCTCCCGATTCGACGACGCGAATCAACGATCGAAGACGTTGTCATCAAACGCTTACTTATTCGTAAGCATTTGATGACCAACGTCTTTGGTCGACTATTCGCGTTGTCGGGTCGGGAGCGCCTCTGAGGAGTTTCTCTTTTTAAATTGCGCTATATAAATATGCGAATACATTTGTTGTGGTTACAAGTGGGTATATGTTTGATTCCTCTCAGATGTCTGTCTGTCTGGGGACTACAGAGGTGACGTCGTCGACTGCAGGGTAGAAGCCTCTAAAAATCCTGGTCGATGTTACGAAGCCTGGTTCAACAAAACCTGCTGCGGAACTTGCCAGGCCATCCGAGAGAGAAACACAGGTATCAAAGCGAGTCTCTGTGGACTTCTATAGCGCCGTTAGAATTGTACACCAAAATTCAGGTCAATTTCCAGTCAACCCATTAGTCAGATAGGACTATAATTATATCAGAGGCGGATCTAAGAATTAGACTAGCCATTTTTTTCTGCCCCTAGTGTTTACGTTCCAAAGTTGTAACTGTAACTAATGTCTTCATGATTATGTTTAGGACTATTTATTGTCGTCTTGTTCACAGTTTTAAATTAAATCTAGTTTTCAATTTTTAATGTTTAATTTTTTAATTGGTAAGTTTTTCCGCCTTCTGGAACGTGCCACCCTTAGACCGTCGCCTCTTTTGCTCCAATAGCAAAATCACCCAATGTGTACATGTAAATTCGTAGTTCTATTCTCCAGCCATATTATGTCGTCATAATCCGTAGTCATACTTGTAGTCACATTCCGCAGTCATAACATGGACTGATGTTTACGAAATACAGCCACGCATGGCACATACGACGAATGCGTTATTGCATTGAGCTCTTGTTCTAAGGGTGGGTGATTTTGAACTGTTTAAGATTCCTGTCCTTACGGGGATACTGATGAAACCTACTGCAGGAATTCGGTGAGAGCTGCCCACTGCTACGATCCACGCCTACGACAGCAGTGCTGTAGTACCTGTAAAAATTACGAAACAAATATACCTGGTAGGTTAACGATTTCCATGTCGTTCACTCTGGTCAATCTAACTCTCAATTGGACTCATTTCGTTATCATTTCAAAGTCTGAGAAGAGATCTTGAAGGGGCGCTATATAAATTCCGATTGATTGAATAGAAACGCCTGCTAACTGTAACTGTACTGCTACTCACGGCTTCACTTTCACAGAAGCCAATACACCCAATGAGCTATTAGGATAAGCTAGTGTGAGGTAAATAATAGGTATTACGCAGATATTTAAGGCGAATCAAAGTACGATCACGTCGCCAGGCAAGAGATGGTAATATATGAGAAATTTTAAAACTATGTTGGTGCTTTAAGTGACAATTTTGATCTCGAAAGAATTTGACACTGGCATTTAAAATGTTTTATAGGCCTACTAGTCTTGAAACAGTGTTACCTGTTTGGAAGACTGCTTGTTTCTACATTACCTGTGTAATTACTTCTGCGACTACCTGTTTGATTACCTATGCGCTTACCTGTGTACTTATCTGTATACTTATCTGTACATTCAACTGTGTCCTTATAAGACTCCTTACCTGTTAGCTTTACCTGTACGTCTACCTGTGTCATATTTAACAGACTGCGCATACGGTGACAAAGCGGAGTGGTGTGCTACAACTGACAACTCGATATGCTACTCCTCCACGGCAGATGTTTGCTGTTCCACCTGTTACTACAGATATCTCGGCTACGCAGGTAGGCCTTACAGTACCTTAAGCACCTTTATTACCTGTTCTAAATGTGGGGCGCGGTGGTGTAGGGGTATGTTCGGTGCCTTGCAGCCGGAGGGTTGCGGGTTCGAATCCAACTCAAGCCGCCGCGTAGGGACCCTGGGCAAGTCCTTCACTCGCAATTGCTCATGCGCTTCGGCGTGAAACTCCGATTCAGTGTCCGCGCTGTAGTCGGGAGCGCCTCTGAGTAGAAATCTTGAATGGGCGCTATAACAAGTGCTCATACATACATACATCGGCTCTATAGGTATGCATTCCCTTGAACAGTTCTGACGCCAAATACCACAAAGACATCGGGTATACTGGTAGGTGTTACCATATGTGCATTTGATATCGAGGTAGATTTGACTGCAGATTTGATATCGAAGCAAATGCTACTTACTTTTTCTGCATCTTTTACCTTTTACCTTTGAGTTTTTTTATATTAATTTTTACATTCATCTTTTCACCGTTTCGGTTACCTCTACCTTGAACTTTATTACATTATACTTTAACTTTTGTCCCTTCACTTGCTATCTTTACCAGTTTCTTTATTTTGGCGCTACCTTTGCTTTGTCGTTATCTGTACCTTCATCTCTTACTTTACCTTTCACCTTCACGTATTTCTGTTACTTTTGCCATTACTTCTGACCTTTAATGCGTGCTTTGTCTTTGTGAAGACTGTCCGTATGGAGACAAGGCTGGGTGGTGCCAGGGCCTACCAAAGAGTCAGTGCGCCGACAGTTCAACTGCTTCGCTCTGTTGCATTGCCTGCGATTCGAAGAAGACCTCTGTGACTACTCGACCGAGACCGACGACCAAGTCGCCACCTGCCGGCGGAACCGGGTCACGACCCGATGACCCCAGTAAGACATTCTGTATTCCGTTGGCTTGTCTCTCTTGTGGCGATTAATGTTTAACTACAGCATGAGTTATGTCGAATCATACCTGGCAGCAAACAACATTTGAAACCAGGCAGGCTCGAAAAGTGAGTGAGGTCCAGTAATATCAACAGCCCATAGTTACATGACGACCTTGTTTTGTTATAAGGTGTTTCTTCCTGCGGCTCTCAAAGGCTTGCCCCATCGCCTATTCGTGAAGCCAAAAGCAGCCTTGTATTTAAAAACACTATTATAAGTGCTTTGTTAATCTTAGCATTGCGCTGACATCCTAGAAGTAGAGGTTGCTACTGACGATGCTGTAGACATCGTCGTAATTACAATTACAATCATAATTACAGTTACAATTACAAATGCCCTATGTTTTAGACTGTCGAGATACACCCAGCTGGTGTTCAACGATGCCTGCCTCCTACTGCTATTCGGCTCAGAAACTCTGCTGTAGAACTTGCAAATCCTACTTCACTGGAAGATCAGGTATAGAATCCTACAAATTTAATAGGTTTTATATACTATATTAGACACCTTAGTCTTAGATTTATTTATTTATTTATTTAATTTTACAGTGTTTCCGTTAACGCCCAAATGGCCGTTTTTACGTCCGCAAAAAACGTATGAAACGTCCAAATTTTTGGTGTGATCGCCGAAATACATGTGCTACGTCCAAAAAAGTCTTGGTTAGGGCGTAAATACGTCCTCTGTTTGGACTCTAACGGAAACACTTGACACCTATGTCTTTATTAATTTATTCATTAATTTATTTATTTTTATTTATGTATTCATTTCGGGCATATGTTATGCGGACTTAGTAAATTTTAATCTGGGGGAGAACGAACAACCGTGTAAAGGTAAATGTAAGCTTACACTGTATATACAAGGCAAGGTTAGGTAAGATTTACTCAACTTTTAATTTACATGTTTAATTGCTAATTATTACTTCGTTGTACTTAATAATTGTTTTATGTTGCATGTCCCATTGTGCGTTTGCAAGTGGTGCAATAAAGAATATACTTAGATCTACTTACATGCACACAAATATATATATATATATATATTATATATATATATATATATATATAAATGCACAATTGCATGCATAATATGCATACACACACGTATAACTACGTTTATACAAGCACATATAGCATGCATTATATGCTATGCAAATATTCTCTGTGCAGGCTGCGAGTATGGCAGTCGTTTTTCCTGGTGTAAAACGATTGCGATGTCCAACTGCAAGTACCTTGAGAACCAAAGTGATTGTTGCGAACAATGTGCAGCAGGTAAGACATTTCTACTGCAAGCCTTGGAAAGGCAGTCTTTCACTTCCCAATCTCGCTCCAGTCTTTTCCTCTCTTTGTCTGGCTGTCTTTCCTTTTGTCCGTCTGTCGTAATAATATGTTAGGCGATTATAGCATGTTGAATTATGTGAAGCCTATGTTAAAGTAAGTTAACCTACGGCTTGTAATGTTAACTTTATGATATAAGTGTTTAATGCTTTTTAATAATGAGGGGTGTGCTGGACCGTCAACAGAGAGGCCGAGGTTTTATTCCCCGCAAGGGCAGACGTTTTGGTTCTAGATTTCTGCTCCATCTGCGCCCCTAGCTAGCTCAGCTATAATGAGTACACCACGGACGTTTGGAAGATGAGACGGCAAGGGAGAGGACTGGCCACCTACCCTCACATGCCGAGGCTAAGAAAATGAAGTCGCTAACACTTCATCCCCATGGCTGCCTCTCGGGCTAGCTTAAGGGACTGCTCTACTTCTCCTTCTATTTTTTGTTATGTTAAGTTATATTAGTTTATGTTCTGTTATTTTGTGTTATGTTATGTTATATTAGGTTATGTTATGCTATATTTTGTTGACCTTTTAACTTGTTTTGTTTCCACTTTAGGTTCTGGTTCTATTCTCGGAGCATTTTCTCCCATTCTTCTCCTACAGATTGGTTTCTTTACCTACGGTCTCATGAGTGCCTTCTTTACGTTGGTTTAATTTTGTTTTCGTTTATTTCAATTGTTTTAATTTCGTTGCCTTTTTTGTTCTTCTTGTGGTTAAGACGGTTGTGTTCTAAATCTTGTTTACGGTTGTATTTCGAATACCTGATTTTTTTAATCGCGATTAATCGCACGATTAAAAAGAATTAACGCAAAAATTAACGCGATTAATCCCACATTCATTGACTAAGGGTCTAGGATTCAAATAATTCAATCAAAATTCTAAAACAAGTGTCTCAATCTTTAACTGTAGCAGTCTGGGATGCTCACTTTTTAGTGAAAATAGTCCCGTATAGACAGAGAACAAGTTCGGAAGGAACACTTGTGGCCGCAGAAGCTAGATATTTCCTTACTACAGAAGCTAGAAAACTTTGTGGGCTATAGCATGCTCCTTCACCACTGCAGTGGACAAGAATCCAGTCATTCTTAATAGCGCATCTTTGTAGCGAAGAAGTGCATCTGAATTTGTGGCTTTTGCCCTATAATTCAACGGTTTGTCATCATCATCAGATGACAATTCACCGTCCTTCGATTTTTCCGAGCCACATGCTAAGAAGGCATGTGGTAGGACAACGACAAATTACTCCGGTGGTATAGAAATCCTCGGTTGCAGTATCGACCACTATACTTTATCAGTTTTAAATCTAAATTGTTCATCCATAACTGTTTAGCGTATTTTTTTGACTCGACAATGTTCGACACAGATCAACCTTAATTTTTTTAAATCGATGCATGTCTTCGATGTCAACAAACGAATGAAGAGAACATGCACCGGAGTACCCAATGTACGCATGTAGGAGACAGGGAGAGTAGTGCTGAGTGACTCAACAGAATTGGACGAATATCGAAGTGATTTATTTGAGAAATATTGATTATAAGAACTTAAATTTGTTATTAGACATTTTTATTTGAGACTTTTTATCAAGAGATTTTTAACGCGTTAATTTTGCGTTAAAATAATTAATCGCAAAATTTTTTAACGCGTTAATCGCAGGCGTTAACTGCGATTAACGCGCAGCCCTAATTTAAATACTTTGGAAGAGCGAACAAGCGAAAGGCAAATTTATGGGTTGGGAAAAGTTTACTGAGAAAGTTACATTCAGATTAAAATGTATCCAACGTGTCGGTAAAACAATAATTTCCACAAAATTAACTACTGCAGAAGCTGGATAATGTAGCATTTTTTATACAATAATGGAATTACTGAGCCCACGATTGCCTTTTTCGGAGACATCCGATGTCTCAGAACTGGTTGTGGAATGCGGTGAATCCCACACACATCTAGAAACAAGTGCATCTTTGGAACGCATAGGTGATCATATTTGGGAAGATCTAACATTTATACAAAGAGCCTATTGGTTCTGTTCTAATTATGAAAATGTGCTTCTTATGTTTGAAATTTTGCTCCTTGTCTTATTTTAAAGTAGTTTTTTTTATCGTTTAATCCATATCCGTAAGTGAAAAATCCTGGAAAGCTTATCACCCTGTGAATTGTTTTGGTGCATTAGCATAGATCAGAAACCTTGTGGGGAAAAACTGAGGTAGTCTAAGGTAAAAGTAAGGGTTTTGCTCGTTTAGCCACTATCACTACTAATAGCATTAGCAATTAGAGGCGCTATCTTGGGGTTGAACTCTATAGGGTTCTTCAAACTACTAGGATTTTTCAAGCAACTACCCTAAGACTTCGTTGAGAGTGCAGCATACTATAAGAGGACACCTACCCACTCCGCTAATTATTACATCTGACTTTAACCTATGGGTTTTGAGCACTGACCAGTAAACAAGACATCGTGTCCTATTGTTAGAAGAACGTCTATACTGCTGTCTATTATCAGACAACTTTTGCTGACACAATTTAAATACGTGTCTGAAACTCACCTGAAGTCGTTGTCAAACGCAGCTGGGTGAGTGGATATACTTTAACAAGTTAGAGAGCTGTTTACATGTTTGCTGTATCAGTCTAACTTTATACCTCAACCTCTATACTTTAAGACTGCAACATGATAAAGGATTACCTCAGTTTCCGAAATCCATCGATTGACTGACCAATGGAAATACCTCAATCTCAGTAGTATGGTTAAATGGTACAGCTGGACCTAAACCTAGATGTATATGTCCGCAGTCTATGGTGTACGTTATGATTCAAGTGCAAGTCCTTCATGCGCAATTGTTCAATGCCATAATGTTCCGTCTAATGGCCGTGTGTGCAGTTTGTGCACTTATGATATTTTGAAGGAAGGCATATCAAATACAGTTGTAGACATACTGTGTATTGCATTATCAAACGGGTCTTATTGCCCTTTCAGTCTTGTACTTTAGACGCCTCAACAGTCGCATGTAATCTTCAATTGTACAAATTCCAATTTCTGTTATCCTCTGTTTTGATGATTCAGTAAAGTTGCGTAATCGAATCTACATGATTATATCAATCAAAAATCGTATAAAGTAATTGCTCCTTTGCGCAATGCACTCGATAATTCTTGCACTTCTGACTTGTACCGCATCCAAACCTACGTTGTATGAGTGAATTCTAAAGTCTTTGAGTATCCAGTGTCCACCATAAACAGGTCTTATTAAAGACACAGCAAAAGACACGTCGACGCATACGAGGAAACATGTCTGCGAGACAATAGGCAAATTATTATGACTGAATTTGTGTTTATCTCGATAGTTCGACTGCAGTTTAGAAAATTCTTTTCATTTTACTGCAGACTTATTCTGGTTTCTAATCAAAACGTTGAGTATTTTTGGTATCGCTGTGTTACTCAGAACTTATTGACTAACAGTTTTTCACGTATTACTTAGATGCATATGCAATGATTGTAAGGAATAACAGAACAAAACAGTACTGTTGGAGAGAACAATGCATACACCAACTTCTTTGTTACTTCGTTTTGATAAAACAAGTTTCGCATGTGCTTTTCCTGAATAACGTTACAGCGATCAAATTTTATTTGGCTATTTGTATAGCACAATTTTGAAACATCCAAGACGCTATGCAAATATATTCGGATATTTATGAAGCTCCTGTGATTAAACATTCCGCAAATTCGAAACTTAGGAAATTGACAATGATCTTAGTGTTTAACTTCACTCTCTTCTTCTGGAAGGATTGTTTAGGAGGCGCTATATAAACGTTTTGGTACGATTCCAATTTCGATTTCACTTCTTTATATGGCGCTTTTAATAAAACCCACAAGCTGTAGGTCTAGACTATCATGGTAATAAAGACTTTTAATCGAAGACAATTGGGCATACGATAGACATACGAGTATGTATACATGAACTGACACTATGTGTTAGGTTTTGGTTGATCTTTTACAACGGTTTTACATTTGTCGTCATATATATCCTCATTTTTAATAGCAAGTTGTTTAAGATGACTTTTCTATGATTTTATATAAATACATACATATATTGCTTGCTGCTGGTCAGGAAGATCGTTGATAATTGCTGTATGGATTGAACTGTTGTAAAATTTCAATTATACACGTTTTTCTATAGCAACCGTATTATGGCCTCGACCCTGTTCATTTTTCAATAAATTGATCGGGTGAGATCCTTCACCACCGCTTGCCCGTTTGAATGGACGCAACGCCATTTAAGGTTCCCGTGCAATTGAGGACCGTGCTAGCCCGAGATTTAAATCTCTTGAAATAAGCCAGCATCGGGAAGCTGGCTTGTTGCAGAGATTTAAATCCGCGAATGAATCTTTGTGCTCCGTCAGAAAATTATTATCGTGACCCACAGGACGTTAAGTTGATATTATGTTCTCTTTCGAGTTTTACAGTTTTTTCTTTAGCACTTTGTAATTGTAATTCTTGATTGAAATATGAACTAGATTGGTTTTCGTTTTGTTCAGTTAATTAATTTAAAACACATGACTCTGAACGTGTGCATACGCTAGGCATTACAAGAAGAACAATAGTTACCTGTAGAGTGTAGAGACAAGGATACAATAGGCCTACAGTCTGTGGTCGTACAAATCACTGGTTAGGCCACGGTTGGAATACTGAATCCAGGTATGGAATCCATACGTGAAGCGAGACATGGTAAACTGGAGAAAGTGCACTAGAAGAGCTACAAAAATGATTTGGGCTACAAGGCTTTGAGTTATGAAGGAAGTTTGAAAAGGTGTGGACTAACAATGTTGGAAAGTAACGGAGATCTAGGCCTAATCGAAGCTTACAAGATTATCACTGGAAAGGAAGCACTACGGTGGGAGAGGCTTTTTGAATTAGCATAAAACAAGGCAACTTGAGGACACAGGTATAAATTATTTAAGAAGCCGAAAGGAACATTAGGGCAGACATTCTTCAGTGCAAGAGTTGTAGACTTGTGGAATGGCTTGGATGATAGTAAGTACTGTCAGAGTGGACACTTTCACAGCTTTTAAGAGGAAGCTAAAAAAACAATTGGGCTATAAAGCATTACAGGTTAATTTGCAGTGGTCCCAACACAGACTACACGTCTTCTGAACCACTTAACACCATTGTTATGTTATAATTACGCAGACGTTCTCTAACTCTGTTGTCAAATCTATTGTCAACTCTAATAATAATTACTCTACTCTATTATCAACTCCATTGTCAAATCTGTAATCAACTCTTTTTCCAACTCTAATGTCAACTTTATTTATTCTGGCGCCTTAATCGTCTTTTGCACGAGTAGAGTTTCAGCTTTCTTTGCCTAATCTAGGCCTATCACGTAGGCCTACTATAACTGTATTGTATTTTTAAATGCTAGTGCTTTCACTAAGATATTACGTGGCATTTAATTATTAATAGATAAAGTGTTGAAAATATCGTTTTTTAGTTCCTCACATCAACTTAATTTACACACATGTGCACACAACTTGTTCCGTCAACATCTAGTTCAAATCTAATTCTTCAGTAAATCTCTTGCGCGTCAAAACACTACTCACTACGGATAGCAGGCTAATTTTATATGCACGGCCACAATTCAATACCAGGGCTTTTAAAAGGAATTTTTAGAACTGCACAGCCCCTTTAAAGCCATGGTCAATTAATCCAAATCGGATGACAGTGAACATTTTTTCCTGTTTTTAAGTGCATAAAAATGCCAAGTCCGGACTTGGACTGTAGTCTCTTGGCCAAAACTGCTAACGACTGCATAAATTCATTTAGAACTGCCCTTCTTTTTTTGCGTAGAACTGCACACTAAAAAGCAATACTCATATTAATTATTCTAATAATCGCCGAGACTTGTCTTCAACAAATACCAAAGTTATCTGAAAACATGTACACAAATACATATAGACAATCATGTGTTCATAGGCTATATTGGGACGCGGTGGTGTAGCGGTATTTCTGTTCCTTGTAACCGGAGGGTCGCAGGTTCGAATCTAGGATACCTCAAGCCAATGCATAGCAAGTTGCTCACCCACAATTGCCTGGCCTGTGAGGAAGGCAAAGGGAAAGCACCTCAATAACCTCATACCCCAGATGGCATAAAAGTGAATGGGCTTCAAGCAGAGAACTTATTATCATCATCATGTTCATAGGCTATAACGTGAATTTTCCCTTTACCTCCTCATCGCTTCAATTCTAAGCAACATCCACCTGGATCTTGACCGGGAACAGATGTGACCTAACCTGCCTATCCCGTGATCGACTTGGCAAATAAACTATCGACTTTGTCGACTTTTGCGGACTTGGACTGTAGGCTCTTGCATGGCCAAAATTGCTAACGACTGTTGCATTCTTATATTCCAGTACCTAAATTACTCCTGAATTTCAATTGTACACTATTCCTCAAACTATATTATATAAAATTATAGACATAGGCCTACAACTGCAGCTCGCATGGGTCTGCTAAATTTGTGCCCCTTGTAATCAAGACTACGCTGGATAGACATCACTTTGACTAACACTAAGGGAACAAATGGACTGAAGACAATGGAGATTATTTATTCTTACCCATCGCTGCCAAATAGCTGGCGTCAGGAACCGGTGACGATGATGATTATGTTCTGTGCATAATAATGTACATTTTTTATCTCGGGTATACAACCATTGTGCTCTTTGAACGAAACAGAGAAAAACGTTTAGAAACTCTTTTAATTCCAAGACCCGTATATCCTGGATAAATCCGATAATCAGGAACTACACAGAATGCTACGGTTTACCAACATATGCATAAAAAATGCAGATTAGAGGCACACGTGCATATCATTTATACACAGTGCATAAACCTACAGGTTAAGGTATCTAGAGTCAGAAGGCACTTTCTTGTGAAAAATTGTCTAAAACTCAAGTAGATTACAAAAATCGAAACAATCCTGATCGCAATGTGAGCAGAAGAAAGATGTTTGCCAACACAAGCATACACTGTACAAATATTAGGCTACCTGACATCTCTGTGGACAACCCCTCTGACGTGACGCAGCGCTCGTGAATAAGCTGGTGCCCTGCGCTTAGCTTTCGAGTAGCGCTCTATAAATTTGCAGTTTACGATTACGATTACGATTACAAGCGTAAGATTCTGTCTACTGTTACAAATGTGTAGCGCCTCCGATGTTGGCGCTACATAAGCTGAGTGCCACATGCGTTACTTTGCGTTACATGGCTTTACGTTACATTGGTTTAAGCATAGACTAACATTGTCCGTAACAAGTGTAATGTAATGAAAGTTAACTGTTACCACTGAACGAAGCACTCCAATGTGAAGTACAGTTAGATTACATGTAACAGATACATGTAAGAACAACATTCTCTGCTTAATATACTGTAGGTTACACATACGGTCAGTTAGCGGAGTCGAGCATATATATATATATATATATATATATATATATATATATATATATATATATATATATATATATATATATATATATATATATATATATATACCAATGATCTATGGATAGGCCTATAGTATATCATGCACCATATGGGTAACAGTCTTTTATACTCATAGTAAACCTAGGTATTATGCTCCATAGGTAACAGTATTTATACCCGCAATAAACATAGGTATCACGATCTTGTACAACCATAATAGATCTATAATACACCTAGGTATTATGCTTCGTTATCTCATAAATTTATCTTGAATAACATAGACATTCTGCTGCATAGGTAAAGCTGCCAGTTTGAAAAGGTAGCAGCCTTACGCAACCACAATAAACCGAGACAGCATTTTGTTACCCTATTCAAAACAATTGCTTCCACTCTAATTACAACATTGGTTAGGTCCTACGTGCGTGCGTGTGCCCCCACTGGTGACTCTTCTCGTTTTCTGTGCATTGTTCTGCTAACTGACGAAATTCCTATTCTTAATATTGCATTTAACGTCTGGTTAGCGCAGAGAACGCGACGGATTAGTTTCATCTGACAGTGGCGCTATATAAAGTTTCAGTTACAAATTACAAAAATTACAATCATTGCAGACCAATACCAGATACATGAGACAAAATGTAGTTTTAATTCATTAAAAGAAGCGCAAGAATCTAAACTAAAACAGAATAAATCCGTAGTTGAGCAGTGTAACAAAAACTCAGTGTTTACAGCAAGTACATGGTAAATACAATCGGAAATGTAAATATTCCGAAATATAAGTGCATAGTATATGTTGTGCAATGTAAGGGGATACCAAGTGGTGTAATGTAATGGCCTGTTGTGTAATACGGTACACCACTTGTGTATAATTAACTGACGGATAGATGTATGCAGGCCCGCCGACAGGGGGGCAAAAACCCAGGGGCCCGGCGACTTTTGGGGACCCTGGCTGGGCCCAGCAATCAACTTATGAAAAATATTATAATCAGTTATACAAATTTTATGATTTATGCCTTGTAAAATATAATATTACGGACACTTAACTACAATAGTTGCATACATAAATAAAATATTGTAAGGTTGTACCCGCATATTTCAGTTTGTTTTAAAAAAAATTTCTCATAAAGTCTAAGGATAGTTAGGGCCCGTGACTGCTCTGCCTAGGGGCCCGGAATTTCTGTCGGCAGCCCTGGATGTATGATTTAGTCTGCTGATTGGATGGTCATTGCTCTGCCTCTGTCAGCTTCCTGGTGCCATGCATTGTGCTCTAGAAAGAACTGATGTGTATTTCAATGTCATCTAGTGAAATCCTATAAATATATCTATTATGTGTAGGCTATGTATGTATGTATTAATTGATATATTTATTTATTTATTTAATGTATTTATGTATGCATGTATTTATGTATGTAAGTATGTATGTATGCATGTATGTATTTATTTATTTATTTATTTAATGTATTTATGTATGCATGTATTTATGTATGTAAGTATGTATGTATGCATGTATGTATTTATTTATTTATTTATTTAATGTATTTATGTATGCATGTATTTATGTATGTAAGTATGTATGTATGCATGTATGTATGTATTTATTTATTTATTTAATGTATTTATGTATGCATGCATATATGTATGTAAGTATGTATGTATGTAAGTATGTATGTATGTACGCACGTATGTATGTATATGTGCATTTATATGTGTATATATGCATGAATGCATGTAGGCTCTGTATACATGTGCATATTTATGTATGTATGTCTGTAAATATGATTACATGTATATATGCCTACATGTATGCTTTTGTGTTTGTATATGTATGCATCTATGTACGTGTGTCTATACGTATGTTTATATGCGTACGTATGTTTGTATATTAAGGTATTTATAATTATGGCACCAGAGTAAAACACTGAAAAAAGTTATACACGAGAAACAAGTGGTACAGAGAAGAGTTACTTCAAAAACGTTGTCTTAATCTAATACGTTGCCTTATAATACGTTGCACAGTTGTTCCAACTTGTTGCAAATATTGCTGTACACATTGAGCGAATGGACTGTAGCACAACTGTATTGCTCAATTTGGTATTGATGCCGAAAATAACCTCGCTCTCGAGGTTGATACAAAGTAATAAAATTCGGATTGTTAGGTGAAGTTTCGATTGTAATGGTATGCGGGTCGATTGCCAACAATAATGTTGCTTTTAAACAAACAAATTACAAAATATAATATATTTTAAATTGCTTAAGCAAACTGATCGTAAATGTTGAGTACCTCTCAGCGCTTTCGAGAGATGCTTTAATGTGGTATATTAAGTGTCTATGTACATGCATACAAATAGCTTAATTTACTAAATCAAGGACAGGTCTTGTGCTTCCTTGTCATACCTAAATTTATATCAACATGTGCAGACACATGCAGTTGTACAGCTATGGATACTCATGTAGCGTCTTTTGTCAAATTTATTCTGTAAGCAAATGCTGCACATTAAAAAACTGCAAACCAACGGTATCTTGATACATAGAAGTGTAGGTTAATCTGCTTTAAAGTTTTGCTGTATAACGTCGGTCATTTTTCTGCATAATAAGGCACTTGTGACCATACATGTAAATGCACATTGAAAACGGCTAAACACCGGTATGCTGATACATGAAAGACTACTCTTTGAAGTTTAATTTAAAAAGAGCTTGGTCAATTTTCTACATAACATGACGCCTAATTGGCAGAAATGCACATTGGAAACGGATAAACACCGGTATGCGAAAACATGAAATGGTAGACTGCTCTTTCAAGTTTAATTTTAAAAGAACTTGGTAAATTTTCTACAAAACATGGCGTATTTAGGCAGAATGCACATTGAAAACGGCTAAACACCGGTTTGTGAATACATGAAATGGTAGACTGCTCTTTGAAGTTTCATTCTAAAGAGCTTTGTCAATTTTCTACATAGCATGACGCCTTCTTTAATTAGACAGAAATGCACATTGAAAAACGCTAAACACCGGTATGCTGATACACAGAGGTATAACAGGTTACTCTTTCTTCTACAGAGCTCGTCTCACCGGGAGGGAACAACGCCACCAACAGCTCGATGCTGGCCCCACAGATTCTGATCGTCCGATTCGACCAGAAGAGTAACGCCATTCAACCGTTGCCTTCCCTCACGAGAAGTTCGTACGTCATACTTCTCTCGTGTCTTCACTACATTCGACTTTACTCGGCAGAGAGTCGTTAAAAGCAAAGACATGGCACTAAGATATGACACCGAAGGAAACCAATGTCCAGAAACTTAGAAAATTCCAACATCCTGTTGGCGATGCAATCAACATATTTCTGGACCCAGTCAGCGAGGTTGTATTGTGCAACGAGGACCAATTAATGTGGTTATGTAATACGATCCTGATCGGTATCATACCTTCCGTTAGGGGAGGTTGTATGACTTGTATGGCTTTGTTGATCAACACCCACACTTGTTACGTAGCGAAAACAGGGAGTGTCATATCTTGGGTGTACTGAATGATCTTTGGGAACGGTGTGTGACGTACAATACACAGCGAGCGAATAAGAAAAAATATCACAAACTAAATGTTAGACTACATTTGATACGTTGTCTGTAGGCTAACTATGCTGTTATGACTTCCTGAGTAATGCCGATATTTCTTTAAAGCCGTTACTGCTATTCTGACTATAAATGATTATATTAAAAAAATGTTGCTGCGATAATCTGTATAGTCATCTGAAATTGAATAGTCATCTAAATTGAATAATCGTCTAGTCTTAATAAATTGATTTCGAAAGCGTCTGAAGAAGCTCAAAGCTCAACAGCTGTTGAGCATTTTACTCTTATCTGTGAAGTCGAAATTATCTGCATGTCCTCGAAATAGAACTAGCAATGATTAACAACTCTTTAAAAAATCTATGACAACCGTTATAACTGAACTTAAGACATGAAATCAAGTGCTACGTAATTTTGCTTTTTACTTGGGGCTTAAAACGTTCAGAGCTGTGCAATAAAGAGTTTTACCTAAATCTCTTAGTCTGCAGAAACCGTATTTCCAGGCAAAGACCCGAGTTTAATTGCAAGCAAGGAGGTGACCATGATTAGTGGCGAGCCTAAGACCTGTAAAGATTTCAACTGAATTGTTCCTAATTCATTTCCACTTTATAAGGCCTTCTCACGTGAGTTCCACTTTATAGGCCTTCTCACATGAGTTCCACAAGATAGACCTTTTGAGTTCCACTTGATATGCCTTCTCAAGTGAGTTCCACTTTGTATGGCCTTCTCACATGAGTTCCACTTTATAGGCACATGAGTTCTTTATAGGCCTTCTCACGTGAGTTCCACTTTGAGGTCTTTTCACATTATAACAGAAATCTTATCAAGCGTGTTGTCAAGACAGACTGCAGGGACTTTGTGAATAAGAAAACAAAGCGAATACACTATTATACAATTTTGTCCCAATATTTGTCAAAAATTCTAAAAATTGCAGTCTAAATTTAAGGACTTGTGATCACGGTAGTTAGTCATCTTTAAAATTCACTGAAAAAGAGGAGTGAATTGCAATAGCCTATTATTAGGCCTAATAGATGCATGAAAAGTCTGTACTCGTAAAGTCCTTTATCTCTCACTACCTCACAATCTGCCTGCTCTCTCAACTCCCACCCTTCGCGTTTTAGCGTTTTTGTAACAATCTTTCATGCATTCTCTGCATGTTTTCTCTGAGTTACGCTGTGAGCTCTGCCCCCTCTTTCCTCTCCCGTTTATAAATGTTAGGATCGTAACCATACTCTGCACGCTTCTCTCGTTCACTCTCTCTCTCTCTCTCTCTCTCTCTCTCTCTCTCTCTCTCTCTCTCTCTCTCTCTCTCTCTCTCTCTCTCTCTCTCTCTCTCTCTCTCTCTCTCTCTCTCTCTCTCTCTCTCTCTCTCTCTCTCTCTCTCTCTCTCTCTCTCTCTCTCTCTCTCTCTCTCTCTCTCTCACTCTCTCTCACTCTCTCTCTTCTCTCTCGTTCATTTTTTCTTATACACACGTTGTAACTTTTCACGACTCTCTGTGAGTCGGCCTCTGTGTACACGTATACAGAGACGTTACCACAACAACATTAAAGGTACAGACACATGAATAAGGCTCAAAGACGGTTCCATTAAAATCCTGCAATTGCTGCTACTGCTGCTGAAGAGTAATTTTCGTCTGATTCTGGCTGGCAACTGTCTTTGACAAAGGTGCACCGTTTCTGCGTTTGTGAGGTACTCCAGGTTTCGCTCCTCGTTTGCCCTTCTTGATGAACTGCGGTGACGTTATAAATCTGCCAGCAAAAAACAAATTCCTAAACTCATCAGCTGGTGCAAAGGTTTCAAAATGTATTGTTGTTCACGATACACAAGTTTTATTAACGAAGTGTCTTCTAGATACGGCATGATACCTTTGAGAGCAATGTATTCCAATCATGGGCGTGGTCGTATGGGCGCCGGGTTCAAACCCCCTCAGAAATAAGCTTACCGAAAATGTTTTGTTAAATTTTATAGCGAAATACTTAAAACCTAACTTTACGACCATGTCCAAAGGAAGAACATGAAATTGTTTTCTCGCTACGCTACTGATTCCCGTGTCATCATTTACAGTGGTCGGCCCATCATTCTGGAACAGGCTTCCATGCAATCTGTGAAATGAGCTTCTACTATTTTCTATGCCTTCATTTCGCAAGCGGTGAAGATCGTTCTATTCGATCGCGATTATGTGCAGTCAGGTTGAGAGCACCTATGATGAGGTTTCTGAAGATGAGCGCTATATAAACAATCACTTACACTTACAACTGTAATTGTTTACCTTCGTGTTTTAACTGTTGCGGTCACTTGTAAAAATTAATTGTTATTTGACATTGTTAGGATTCTTCAATGACTGATTGCTGTATATCTGAGAATGAATTCTCATATACAAGATGCTGATTGTTCATGCAATTTTAATTACTTGTTTAATTACTTGTTGGCCGGTGAAAGACGAACACTCCGAGCTTTGTTCATGGTGCTCATTGTTTCTTCTCTCTGTTGGTTAAATTTGTTTGGTTGTGATAGAAACAGGTTTTTGGTAAAAACCAGTTTGTGGTTGTTGACTTCAGTGTGATATTAGATGATTGATATCAATAGTTCGTCTGTCATTATGAGGATTGTTGTGTAGGCCTATTGTGTAGACTTATTGCTTAGGCCTATTTCCTTTGCATTGGCCCATTGTGTAGGCCTGTCCTGCATGATAGTTTCGCACAGTTTTGTTGAGAATGGGTTTCCTATCACATTACTAACCAAAACAAACTGACACTTTTATTTTAATCTGAAAGCTTATCTCATGTTAAATGTCTGAGAAATGTGTTTAACATTGACATTTGTAAAATCACACTGGTAAACTTGATATTAGATAATAGATATCAATAGTTCGTCTGTCATTATGTGCAGGCCTATTGCGTAGACTTATTGCTTAGGCCTATCTCCTTTTGCATTGGCCCATTGTGTAGGCCTGTACAGCGTGACAGCTTTGCACACTTTTGTTGAGAATAGGTTTTTATCACTTTATTAAACAAAACAAACTGCTACTTTTATTTTAATCTGATAGCTTATCGTATATTAAACGTCTGAGAAATGTGCTTAAACTTGACTTTTTTAACATTTGTAAACAAAAGACCTTGAAATTGTCTACTACTAAAAGATACTCAACATGTGACGCAAAATATAATTAAGCGTAGGCCTATACATGTTAACTCAAGTGTATGTTTACGCCATCAATGTTAATTTTGGTCTATGTTTTCATACACATTGCCTGTGACTCAAAGAATCTATCAATGTAGGAATGGAAACTGTTGCAAATAACTGTGTTCCCGGTGCACTTTTACCCACCTGTGTCGCTATTTTTCGATTTTTAAACACAGGGGTATTAAATATGATGCTCTGCTCTTAACGGGCAATGTTTTACTCGGGAAATGTAAGTTTTCGTTGATTTTTCTTATATATATATATATATAATTTTTCTTCATAGCTATTATAATAAACTGAAATGTAAACAAGACGTCATACTTTCTGACCGCCAGGGGTCGCTGCGTTACATAGGCACTCAAACAGTAGTCACATGACGATTAACAAGGACAGTTCTCGGCCTGTGTGCTGTTGTTCTTTGCATGGGTCATCGCTATAACTTAAACCAGTAAAGCTTATGTGCTAATAGGCTGTTCACAGGTTTGCTCATGTTAAAGATAGGAACACGTTAGCCTATTGGTTGAACGCACATCTCGTAACGCGTATACAGTACGGGTTCGAGCCGCCTATCATGAGACCGTTACTGTGTAGGGACCTTGTGCAAGTCCTTCGTAATCGTAAACTGCAAACTTCTAAAGCGCCAATCGAAAGCCAAGCTTACGATTTTCATACATACACACATGCATAAATACATACAGTATTGACATAGAGTATGGCGTGATGTTCGCATGAAGTGATACCTGCATGAGGTGATACCTGTATGAGGTGATACCTATATGAGGTGATACCTAAATGAGGTGATACCTGTATTATGTAATACCTGTATGTAAGTCGTTTGCCAGGGACTTTTGCGATGATATTCATTTTGTAGTAGTATCGTAGGGCGCGAGACAGTTTTTCGTAGGTCATGCCGGGTTTGCACTTTTCGACACCCCAGAGTTCAGCCAGTTCATCGGGGTCAACGATCTGGAAGGTCAACCTCTGTCTGTCCTCCCAGCTGACACACTTCGCTGTCTTGCAGTTCAGCAGCTCAGCCAGGAACTTCCAGAGTAATCGATCTACAGTAGGAAAGTTACAAATGAAATGTAAGGTAACTCGTTCGGAATTTGTGATGTATGCATGTATGTATAATATTGTATTGTACTGTAAGCAAGCATTTAATTTATAAAGTGCCTCTAGTAGGGTGAACAGTTTGGAGGCGAATATATGTATCAATCATTTCAATTCATTTTTATTGATCCCAAACAACAAACAACAAAACAAGACAAATCAAGCAATCAAATGGAGTAGGCCTATAGTGAAGAAACGAATAATAACGTAACGTAGGAGTATTGATTACAGGTAGGCCCCTATTTTTAGGTCCTAGTTGCGTGCTGTTGTTACTGGGAACAATAGGCACCCGAAAGGGACTAAGTCCCGCTGAGAGGGAGCCTGTTGTTCAGGAGTAGGAGGGTAATCGATGATGGAATCAATGTAAGTTGAAAGCAATGATTTGGATCAATCCATGCAGCTACATACAGTTCTTGAATGTGTCATGAAAAATTTACGGTGTGGAAACATTGGTATAACATGTATATTAAAAAAGTTGGAGTTCTTCTAAACTACATCTTAACTAAAAAACTAAACTATGAACTGGATGTGTATGCATGTGTGTAAGTACCCAGACAGTACAGAGCCTTTCAAGTGCCCATCAAAAGCACCGCCTATTCTGGCTTGAGTGCCATTAAATTTCACTAAGAACAAGTCATCCTGTGAGCAAATAATGTGAAATAAACCGTGAAATCCTCACTTTAAAAACCCTATAGCAATGTAATGTGATAACTTCCAGTTTCCTCTGAGGAACATAGGGTGGCCCTCGTTTCCTTCCCTCGGGCCTCGAGCCGCCAATTGACACACCCCATAGGTCCTGGACACATCGCAGGATATGCCGTTGAATTCCCAGCTTACGCAGGTCATACCTAATTTATTCCGCCCAGTCTCAGAGTCACGCTTGTGCAAACAACTTGCCCAGGTTAGTGACATATGGGTCTAATATAATGAATTTTTTTTATCCAAATACGCAACAAGTGTTTACTCTCTGTACACAAATAAAACGAAAAGCTTACTAACTATTCTATACCGCCTTTCAACCTGCTTATTAATTCATCACCATCACCGGAAATAAATCCCCGTATTATTTCCGTTGACGTTTATGGGCGGAATTTATTGAAAGCAAATTCAAAGTCTGCGTGAAAGCTCTACTCTCTATAGATGCCAGTTTGTTTATTAATGTGCCAATTAACATAAACATTAAAGCCGAAAATCTCTTTAGATTTCAGTTTGCTCGATGAAAGTAAAATTAAAGTACGTCATATTTTAATATATTCCTGCAGGTCTAAAGACCTAATTTCTTGCAAACGAAAACGCCCTGGACACGACAACCTGTAGGATTGGCACTGCCTTTGTGTACGGGACCCTCTTTTGGTTATGGCTTGTTGGCTTCTCCAGTTGGCTGAGCAGTGTCAGCTTAGTTGTGTACTTATTTTCCTACTGGCTACAACACCTATTTGGGAATTTAGTTAACTAATTAAGACCAAGTACTCTTGGTAATTATATTCCATAGCCAGTTGCTATCATATAACCCTAACCCTAACCCTGCATGTCAGCGGGACTTTGTTTCCTTAAGGGTCTCTCTCTCGCATTGCTTACTGTCATTCAACGAATGTCTTCAACTTGACTGTTACGTTATTTTTTGCTATAAGAAGTAATAAACTTTATGGTTATGGTTACAAGCATACATATTGGACAGCCTCTGGTCCAGAAAAGGAAGATGGCGGCCTTACCGGAAGTGGAAAGATTCAGGTGAATCTTGGGATTCGCTTCCGGTGTCTGACTTGTTGTCGAGACCTGCATCAGTTGAGACCAATTGGGCGTCATCACTTCGTTTGAAATCGATACAGCTAATTATTCAAACACACAATGAGTCGATATCATACTTGAAAGAATCGTTTTTAAATTAAACCATATGCTTTGGGTGCTCGATAGTTCACTGGTTAGCGTGCTGGACTATCACCGCAGGAGTCGCAGGTTCGAATACCCGCCAGGGAAGTAGGATTTCTGGATATTGCTCTTGCAATTGCCGACTTAGTGAACTCGACTATGAAATGAGTACCCCGACAGTACACTGTCCGTGAGGAGATTAGACGGTGAAGGAGAGGACTGGTCACCCATCCATACCTGTCGAGGCTTATAGAGACTGAATCTGTGAGAGTGTCATACCTATCGGTACAGCTAAGATAACTCAGCTGAGGAGATCTAGTTGAAAGAATTTATTTTACAATAAAATATGCTTTGGGTGCTCGATGATTGAGTGGTTAGCGTGCTGGACTTTCACCGCAGGAGTCACAGGTTCAAATCTCCGCAGGGAAGAAGGGTTTTTGGAGATTGCTCCTGCACTTGACTACCTAGTGAACTTGACTATGAATTGAGTACACCGTCAGTGATTGATTGCCGTGAAGGATTGACTGGTGACACATTGATTATTTGACTGACTTGAATTGTGTCCCGTGGATTGATTGACTGCCGTGACCAAATCACGTGCCTTTGCTTTAATTAGTTGGCCCACTCTATAAAACCAACTTTGTCCCATGACCCGCTGATTGCTTGCTGGAGCCTCCTTGCATCATTTCGCTGCTTGAATACAGCCTTATTTTCTTGATATCTCGCACTGGGAGCGTTTTGGTGTATTGCTGTGAGTGCTATATAAATTTATTGATACAATACATTGATGTGAGGCTTGAAACTGAAGCTTGAGCGTATCATAATCTACTGGCCTATAGATAACTGATCTGATTGATCTAACATTTAATCTGGGAAAGCATTCTGCTATTCCCTGTGTATCGGACACAGTTCAACTCTATCAATGCCGTTTTTGGGTCATGCCAGACCATAGCATGAACAAAGGAGGAGGGCGAAGCTAATCATACTCGTTATGAAATAACGTCGTTTAAGCATGACCCGGTAACTGATCGACAGGCAAATGATAAACGGGCAAGTGATTAAGAAGAAATATTTAACAGGTAATGATCGACAGGTAAATGATCTGACAGGTAGAGTGATTGACAGGTGAATGATCTGCACAGGTGAGTGATTGACAGGTGAATGATTGACAGGTAAATGATCGACAGATAAATGATTGACAGGTAAATGATCGACAAGTAAATGATTGACAGGTAAATTATTGACAGGTAAATTATTGACAGGTAAATGATTGACAGGTGAATGATCAGCAGGTAAGTGACCGAAATGAATCTCTTCACTTACCGTTCGGCGTCTGGCTTTGATCTATTCCAGTCTCTTCTTTTCTGACGGTTGCTACAGATGTTGGTGAGGCGCGGAAACTGACCAATGATGCGGATGCTTGTGAAAGACCAAGGGCAGGTACTGAGGCAGGAGATGGTGTGCAGAAGCCGTGCCTAGAGGATGGAGCGGTTGGAGGCGGCGTTGGTGATGTCATCGACGACAAATATGATGGAGGCGACAACGACGAATGATAATATGGTTGTTCATTCGTATGCTGAGGAGATGTCGTTGGCGATGATGATGGCGTGGACGCCGAAAGAGTCGAAGGAAAAAGTGATGATGATAATGATGATGGAGGTGACAACGACGACGATGATAACAGTGATGACGGGGGCGATGATGATGGCGTCGGAATTCTACGTTTCAGATCGACGTACTGTAGGGGACTGAGCAGGGGTAAGTAACTGGGGTGAATTATAGACGGGGTGTGCAGTCTCAGCTGAGACGGAACCATACCCCCTGCAGAGAAAGGGACGCCGAACTCCCGGTCACGTGGTCGCATCGGGTCTGGGTCGAAGGTCGACGACCCTGGATGGGGTGAAGGTCGGTTCAAGGCCGAGTCGAAGGGCGATGACCCTGGTAGGGGTATATGTCGGTTCAAGGCGGGGTCAAACGTCGGTGACCTGAATAAGAATAATGGATGCGCCGTGGATAGGTCGAACGTGGAGGTTCTTGAGACGGGTGGAGGCGGTGGCGAGGGGGAGGAGGAGGGTGGAGACGGCGGCCTTGACCTCGTGACCTTGAGGTTCAGAGGTTCGCTGCTGTCCACCATCTGGTCATAGTCGACTTCCGGGGATTCAGAGTCTGATCGGTGGATGGAGGAATCGAACCAGCTACCTTCTCTCTCCAGATTCATCGTCTTCCGTTTCAGCGTCAATGCATCTATACCGCAAGAAACATTCAGATAATGTAATCGAAATACTATGTAGTTTAGTGTGATGCAGATAACAACAGGTAAGGTGACTTATATGTTATATCTTAGCATAATTGCATACATTTATACATACATGCAGCATAAATATATGCATACATACATTCATACACATACATACATGCATGCATACATACATGTAAAAATGCATGAATGCATGCAGAAGTAAGTAAGTAAGTATATTCTTTACTTAAGCAGCTGACAAGGACACAATCTGGTGCACATACATGTAAGGTTACATTTAATACAGATACAACAAATTACAACATCCTAACCAAAAAAGTCTTCCTCATAAGGTTATCAACTTTGGGCAATATTCGGTCATGTGCTCATACATATTTACATACATATTTGCATACATACATACATACATACATACATACATACATACATACATACATACATACATACATACATACATACATACATACATACATACATACATACATACATACATACATACATACATACATACATACATACATACATACATACATACATACATACATACATACATACATACATACATACATACATACATACACACATACATACATGATATACTAATTATATAATAAAGCACTTCACAGTACAATGTCGTATTTATTAACTCCTTAACAATACACGAAATTCCAAGTTTGACTCACGCTTGAGCGCATACAGAGAGGACTACGCCTTCAGGTAGGCTTTGTGCGAGGGTATTGTAGCTACCGGGTCTTTGGGAGGGCAAACTTGTAGCTACCTAGCCATGGGAGGGCAAGCAATTTCATTTCTAAAAGACGGGAATGTAGGGATTGTGGACCAGACGATTTGCCCGTTGCTTTAGTGTTTTTTAAGGTCGCGCTATTGAGAGAGAAATGAATTCGTTTTAACGTGGTTGACTTAATGGCTTAACACCGGAAAGGTTAAGTCAGGTGATCGTGACTATTGGCCCTTAAAAGTTAGGGTTTTTGTTATAATACTTCCCCCATTTCACGGTCGCGTGAAGTCTTTATAGGATCCGCCCTTAATATGCAATCTGATTAGAAAGTAGGGGTCTGCGGGTATACCCGTACCCGCGGGTTTACCCGTACCCGACCCGTACCCGCGGGTCGGGTACGGGTCGGGTAGACATTTTACGGGTCGGGTCGGGTACGGGTAGAAGCATTACGGGTACGGGTATACCCGGTTTTACCCGTACCGAACTGAAGTTTTGGGGTTACATGTGATTGTGAGTCTTGCACCTTCAAGGATTTATTGTAACTGGCGGTATCTTGTCTAGTTACGGCCTTGTGTGGCCTATGTCCGTGTGTCTTTGTGAGCTTGACAGTCATTTATAGATGCTCAATTTACAGTTACAAAATGGCTTGTTTCCATAACCACAATCCGATCGTAGCGTTTCTACATTATATCTCATCTGAGTTTCAGTCCCGACAACTGGGTTCGGAAGTAGCTGACGCCGAACCTGGCAGTCCAGCAGCCGTGCTTTCTTTACAACACGTTGATGTAGTTACGGTAGTTGAGGCTAGGTATAGTTGAAGCACCATGTTTGTCACCCCTTTGCCTCTGAGAAATACTTAAACTATTCAAATAGCGTTTTTTTTGCAAACTGCCGTGTTATGGCTGGCTGCATAACAGTTATTAATTTATTATTATTATATTTATGAATCACCCAAGGTAAGTGTAATCCCTCAGGCTCTAAGCAACTATCCGAAGAGTTTTGTCGTTCTGGACATAATGGTCATCTTCACAGGTCAATTGTGTAAACGTGCACCAAAAAGCAAGAGCATTGAATCGTTGTGTGCAAATAGAAAGATGCTGAAAGAGGCATGCTGTCTCCTGCGGGTCCCCCGAAACAAGTTTATTATTATTGCTATTATTTTTATTATTATTATTTTATTATTATTATTATTATTTATTATTATTATTATTATTATTATTATTATTATTATTATTATTATTATTATTATTATTATTATTATTATTATTATTATTATTATTATTATTACTGTGATCATCACCATGATCGTCAGACTATTATTATTACTGCCACACGCTTTGTAAGACCATTGGACTGGTAGGGACTTCGGTTATGAGAAGTCCTATTAATTATGTGGCGGGTACGGTACGGGTACGGGTATACCCGCGGGTACGGGTCGGGTTGGGTAGTAATTTCGAGTACGGGTCGGGTACGGGTACGGGTAACGGTCCCGTGTTACGGGTACGGGTCGGGTAGCAAAAATGCTCTACCCGCAGACCTCTATTAGAAAGGCTTGGGGCATCAGATATTGACACGACTAAAGACGATACACTGCTTAGACGTTGAAGGCCATTTGGACAGAACTTTCAGAAGTTCTTACAGTTGCTATTTTAATGTAATGACAAAACGTACATACATACTTATATACATACTGTACATTATATGCATACTATGCATGCATGCATACGTACATGATACATCATTGATATAGACAAGAGCCTTTGAGGAAGTGTTGTAGAAGTTGTGCCTTATAAATGCTCAATTATACAATTGCTGTAACTGTTGCAGTTATGATACCATATTACTAAGTCCCTGGATTAATCTAGTCATTCCCTTCTCATTGCTTCCAGCCACATAGTGTATCCTGTAAAAGTTTACTTCTATAGAAATACAGTCATGATGGAGGCCTAGAGGTAAGGCCTACGCTATATTCAGGCCGGGCCTATATTTAAGCCTCTTACATTGAATCGTTGTGTTAGGTATAGACCGCTAAAAATATTAATTAATACCCCATTCATTAATTTTTTTATCTATTCAGTGAATTATTTTTGCTTACTTCTTTGTTGTTTCTCTGTTTGTTTGTTTCTCTGTTTGTTTGTTTCTTTGTGTTTGTTACTTTGTGTGTTTTCCTCTTGTATGCATGTTTGTTTGTGTGTCTTTGTTTGTTTGTTTTGTAACTTTCTGTTACTTGTTTGTTTGTTTGCCTGTGTGCTTGTTTATTTATGTTTGTGTCTTTGTTTTTCGGTTTGTATCTTTTTGTTGCTTGTTTGTATGTTTGTCTGTTTGTTTGTTTAAAATACGACCACCTTCATCAGATCTCACGCGCAACTAATGTTTCCTATACGGGTGATGAGTATCAACTTATATGATTGACTAGTATCACATGCGTACACGCAGCAATATACTAAAACCCGAAACATATATCTTCCTGAGGGCTAACATGTGCCTATAAAATATCATAGCAGGCGGAGATTGTGAGGTTCCGTCCGTTTGTCCTTCCGCTTTTAGAAGCACGCAAAAAGCTCTGCCCTTGCACGTCAACAACATATCCGCAATTAACTAGCTCTCAAAGTTGTCTTTCTACGAAAGGGCGAGCGAAGTTCCTACTCGAAGAGAAGCGATTATCACTACGGCCAGTGGAAATTCCCTTAAATCGGTTCAACCAATGGCAATCGGTATAGCTACACAAGGCATTGCCTGTAGGTCGGTTCGCAACACAATCACCAATGCGGAAGTTAATAGTTCTCCTTGCACTTGGCCTGTCTATTACAAAAGCATGGAATGCCCCATTTTTGATTAAATACTAAGGCGATTAGAGTTGCTATCGTAGTCCCTTTTTGAGTCACAGATAATAATTGTTAATAGGTATTATCAGATGGGGCTATTCTGCGTCACAACTGACAGTTATTAAATACTAAGCACTCTCAAGTGATGTTATTTCGAATGAGAGATAACGGCTGAGTGTTATTATCCAATAGCTAACATCCCAAGTTTAAAAATACCACAATTGCTGACGAAATCATACGATCGTTAATTTTGTTGAGCTGTCATCCTTGATACTTGGGATTGGCTCGGCTGACGTATGGGCTTTTTACACCTTTTTTATTTATATATGCAAGCCACTTGACAAGAAATTGGCTCTCAGCCTAGTTAGCTACTTCAGTGACACCGCCCGTCGCATGCGGTTCCTGCTTTCAATAGGACTTCGGTTCGCTCATCTATACCCGGACTATCTTGCAGAGACTTTTGTCTATCTTGGGTTAATACAATCGGTTATAGGGGTAAGAGGAAGTAGGGCAGTGGTGTCTCGAATTGATTGCAGGAGGCCTGGCACACATTAAATGTATTCTGAACCACTTAAGACATAATGCCCTTCCTTCCTCTCTCTATTATGTTATTAGTCTATTTTGTGACCTCATTTCATGTATTATCATGTGATGCTACATTAGGCTATGCTATGTCATGTCCTGCTATTCTATGTTATGCCATGTCCTGTTATGTTAAGTCATGCTATGCTATGTCATATTCTGTTATGTCATGCCATATTATGCTATGCCATGTCATGTCCTGTCATGATATGTCATGCTATGTTATGCCATGTCATGGTATGTCATGTTGTGTCCTGTTATGTACATGCCAGGCTATGTTGTGCTAATACTAAATGGCGTTGAGTCCATTCAAATAGGTATGTAGCTGTGGTAAATGATTTCTCCCTTCATAATTATAGCTGAAACCGAGGTGGTTGGTGGCATGCAGGGTTTCCAAGTCCGTTTATTGTTTGTTTGTCTCGATTGATTAATCATGTAAAAATTTATAACTAAAACCAGAGTCTCCTGTCAAAATTGCATGCATAATAAATAGTCATTAGGTTGTATTAAAAATAAAAAAAACTAGATTAATAACCTCAGGTGAAACTACAGTACCCTTTTATTTTCACATCTGTAACATAATTATGATAAAGAACTATCATGTTCAATGTTTGCATGTATTTCTATGAAACTGTTTGATTGCATTGAATGATTAATTCTTGAAAATGTAACAGTAGAACAAAATTTCATGTCATAATTACATGCATTGTAAACTTGCAACCAAACCAATTATAATTTTAATAACAAGATTAGGAATCTCATGTACATTATAAATGTTTATCACGATTTATCAATAACAATGTTTTTCCATTTAAAAATTCTTGTGTATGACAATTTGTGGGGCCCGATAGCGCATTGGATAACACACTGGCATAGAGGCGAGAGGTACCGAGATCGAGATCCGTCAGGGCGGACATGCTTTGTAGGCTGCTATTAGCGCCGTGTATTGCAGGCTGTTCAATGTTTGTTAGTGGTTATAATTGTCATAATTGTGTTCTTGTGAATTGCTTCAATTGCATAACTGTACACTGTAACCGGTTGCGTTTGTCAACCGGATTGTTTCAATAAAGAATATTATTATTATTATTATTATTATTATTATTATTATTATTATTATTATTTATTATTATTATTGTTGTTGTTGTTGTTGTTGTTGTTGTTGTTGTTGTTGTTGTTGTTGTTTAATTTGCCTCAAAGATCTCTTGTCATAATACGAGTTTCATGGACATTATTTACTGTATTGTTTCTGCTGTTAAACAATGATTATTGGTGACATTGTAGAGTGCTGTTTTGACATCCCTGATTGGTGTCTTTCGAACACTGTATAGTCTTTGTTTTCACTGTATTGTATATATTATACTTTCGATTTGTCCTTTAACGGCCTTTGATGTCACATGACGACAGTAAATTTTGGAATAAAAAATAAATAAAAATAAAGCATTGCCAGCTTATGAGAATAAATTGTTTTGTGCCAAAATAATTTACATCGACGTCTCTGTTGCCATACGATGTTGCTAAACTCTGGATTCACCCAATTGCAGCTTAACACCGCCACTGCCCTAACTGTGATAGTGCCAGTCCCAAGCCTGGAGAAAGGGGAGGGCGACGCCAATCGTCTTTGTGTCGTTAAGCAGTGTCGTTAAGCAGTGCAACCAATTGCCAGCTGTTTGGTGGTGTAAGTCCAAAGTCTGGGCACAGAAGGAGGGCGACGCAAGTCATTGTGTTTTAAACCCGCGTACAGCGTTGTGTTTTAAACCGCACCTAGCCAACTGTAAGTGTAATGTAAATGTAATGTATGTAACTAATGTAAATATAATATAAATGTAATGTTATGTAAAGTAATGCCTATGTAAATGTAATGTAAATGTAATGTAAATGTAACCAATAATGTAAAGAGGCGCTCCCAGTGCAAAAAACCCCGAGCAGAATTACCGGAGAGTGTATATCAAGACAGCAACTGCCAAACTCCTCTGTTCGTTTCGGTGCCAGGTCAAAATGCGGGGAGGTCAAACCGAGGATATACTACACTGTACTCAGAACAATTCTTTTTTATCGACGTCAATGGCTTTTTATGCCATCGGATGCATATAAACTGTTTGATCCATTGCCAATAACCCACTCAGACACACACAAGTACCTGGTCCGATTAAGTCAAGTTGACATCGATGGTCCAGGCGACCACTATAATATGTCGCCAAACACCACCACTTAAATACCACCACTTAAGCAGTTTTACTGGTTTTATGCCCACACGCCGACGTCAGCCTTCCTGAAAATATGCAGGTACCTAGATATGCAGACATTAAAGTTAAGAAACAGGTAGCAGAAACTTTAATGTTTACACAGTCGAAATGACTTAGATATTAAAGTCATTTTCCCCTACAAATATCTCTTGCTTTTTCTTCCTGTCTTAATGGAATTCTATTCAAGTTGCTCTAACAGCCACGTTCGCAGCCTTTTTAAAAGGTCATTGAAAGGTGGTACATAATAATGATAATATTATATTCATATCCATCAAACATACATACATATATACATACTTATTTACATACATATATGCATACATACATACATACATGCCTATACATACACAAATACACACATAGATACATAACATAAATACACGCAGTGATGCATAACATAATTATACATGCAATACTAGCCACACCCTCCACGACCTTCTCCCCTCTGTCAATTGTACTGGTCATGACCTGCGCCCACGCTCACATAACCGTGTTCTCCCTAGACTTGATTCCCTTACCAGGCGCGGTTTCCTGGCTAGGATGTTGTACAGTTAGACATCTGTTTTCTAGTTGACTTAATTTTCTTCTCCTAATTGTCAATTTCTTTAAACCTAAATTATTTTTGACTTTGTATGTATGTAATGCGCTGAGCGTTTGCTTGCGTTTAATAAAGAAAACACTTACTTATTTAACATACATATATATACAAATAGGCCTACATACAAACACACATGCATATATACATACATACATACATGCATACGAGTTCACTTACAGTAGCGCTATGCATACATCCATACAAAATCTATACAACATATGCAGACATACATACAAAATCACATATACACATGACAACAAAAGTAGTCCAGCAACGAGATATCTTTATCCTGG
>JACEVL010000770.1:420000-467500 GCA_020284085.1 Aporrectodea caliginosa
AATCAATCAATCAATCAATCAATCAATCAATCAATCAATCAAATTGTTTAATCCAATAAACCCAGATGTCAAACGCAACTGGTTACAAGTAACACCAATTAGCTGTAGAGTCGAGCTTCAGTTAGTTATTGAAGACAATTACAAGTGATTATGAGACAATTAATATAATATCAATGCTATTTTCAACACTTCGACTCATCTCTATCAGCATAGCCTACATATACCCCGACGCGGTAGTGTAGAGGTATGTTCTGTGCCTTGTAACCGGAGGGTCACCGGTTCGAATCTAACTGCGTATAGCGTCCTTGGAGAAGCTGCTCACTCACAATTGTCTGTGAGGAAGGCAACGGGAAACCACCTCACTCATCGCATCCCTGGGTGGCATAAAAGCCAATGGACCTGCATTTGACCAGAGAACTCATGATCATCATACCCTGGCTTCTGCATGGTTTCTCCGATCTATAGGACTTCGAGCTGGCTTTTCCAATGGACTTTTATTCTTATATTATGATATCACTTGAAACGAAAATCTGTAGGCATCGTGATAACTTTGCTACAGAGGTCATTAGATCCTTATGTGCAATTCTCCATTACAATGCCTCAAGGAAGACTCAATTAGTAGTAGTTTCAGTTTAACGACACTTTTTGATAACAAAGATCATTAGCGTCGCCCTCCTCTTTATCCAGGATTGGGACTGACACTGCCAGAGTACAAGCAGTGGCGGAGTTAAGGCAGACTCATTACGCTGCAGTTTGCATATGGATGGGAATATTCTCGTAAAGGAAGGTGTTGAGCGCGTACCTGGACTTCTTCGATCATACGGTAGAGTAAAGGGGCCACCAGAGTAGAAGGAATGAAACGAATTGTAAAGAACATCACCGGCATCTGGCGCCCTCTGACGGAAGTCCTCTTTCCTCAGCATGCGAAGACCTTTACCTGCAAAACCATCAAACTTTATAAAAATAAGAAACAACCGTGGACAGGATACCTTTATTTCCACCAATTTGGTCATATATTTTGGCTATTGTGGATTTGATTTGATAATAGAGCCGGTGTTAAGCTACTTAGGGCCTACGTATGATGTTGATGATGATGATGATGATGATATTATACTGCCCTGCGTTTTACCCCAATCGCGCCCTGCTTCCGGCGACAAAACCACTTACCGTTCATTGGAAATCGGTCAGGGAGGTCAAGGTTGAGGCCATATTCGCGGACGCAACCCTCGAGCCAGTACCTCACTTCCTCCCTCGTCCACATATCTACAACAATTCCAATAAGTCAATCAATCAAAGAAACTTGATATAGCGCCCCTTCAAGATATCTATCCGGAGGCGCGTCATAATTTCGTTCATTAAGTATAGTCTAATCCAGGTTCCCTAAAGTGTGTTCTGCACAGCCCTGGGATTCCGTGAAGGGAAGACAAGGGTACCGTGAGAAAATTGAATAAAATCACTTGTTGTTTAATGTAGGCCTATAATTGTTACATTGTGAATCAGACTAAGAGAAGACAAAGGGTTTCGTGGGAAAATTTCATTTCAAATAATTTACAGGCCTACTCTATAAAAGAGAATTCAGTTAGGCATATTCAGCCTGTGTCATTAACTAAACATATAATTGGTCTGCTTCGCATGCGCTTCGTGTACACCAGAATATACTTTATTTATTTTTTGCATTAATTTACCCTCACCTGTTGTATGGGGTGGAAATTTATTCTGCTGCAAGCAAGTCTGCTTTGTATCGCTTAAATATTTGTATTAACCGTATCCTACGTACATTGCAATGTGCCCCTCTTAGTACACCCGTTGCTGATCTATACCGAAACTATAATCTTCTTCCGATAGCAGAACTACGTAAATTTCAGGTATTATGTGTTGTCCATAAATGTGTTCATAAATTGGATGTTCCACTTATATTTCATGATTATTTTAAAATTAATGCTGATGTTCATTCCCATTATACAAGGAACAGTAATAATACTTTCATACCTAAGTTTTTCTCTACAAAAGGACTGAGAACAACTCGCTATTGTGGTGCCAAATGGTGGCATGAACTTCCAAGCCATATTAGAAATATAGCTTCAATTAGACATTTTAAACATATGCTAAAGTTGCACCTGATTAACTCCTTGTGCCTGTAGATGTTATAGGGTATATGAGTTTTGTATCGTGAGGTTTCAGTTCAGTGCATTGTATAGTAATAGGGGTATACGGACATTTGATCGGCGGTCAATTGAACGGACGACACTTGAACGGCGACACTTTAACGGGAGACAGTAGAACGGGCCGACATTTTAACGACGGTCAATTGAACGGCGACTTCGTATTAAGCTTACGACTCATGGACAATTCAGTTGTATACTCTGCATTGTGTACTCCTTGTATACTACTTAAGGGCATAGGCGTATAGGCCACACCTAATGTTGAGCGGGAGTTCTTTTAGTGAGGCGGAATTTTAGCGGGACGTTGGACTAGATTTGGCTAAATAATTTGGAATTTTAGAGCATGGCGTTAGTGTATGGATCTAGCACCAAAGGTAAACGAACGCTGATACATCATACATTCTGGAAACGACGCAACATCGCTGGCACGGAAGGCCATAGGAGAAATGAAAGAATGTATCAGCAATTTCACGTCAACGCCAAGTTCTTCACAAGCTGCTGTGAAGGAACGTTTGGAGGACCATGTTTTAATGGCTTTACCAAAACGATCAACTTTGAACAGAACTCTTCAGCGTCACAGAATTAAGGTAAATAAAGATAATAATGGCGGCGCTGCTTTCCCTGCAGTTCCGAAAGATCTATTGTTCGAAATGCCCGAAGAGTTTGCACATATGGTCTTGTTCGACTCTGATCCAGGTGAAAACCGCATGATCATCATAGGATGCGATATGCTTCTTGATGGTCTCGCACGTGCCGACATCTGGCTCGCGGACGGAACTTTTAAAGTTGTTCCAAGTGTCTTCTTTCAACTGTATACGATACATTTTAATTTTGGACATGGGATAAATCCGGTCGGTCTTTACTGCCTCCTCACTAACAAGACACAGGATAAATTGTTCACCGTCATCTGTTACCCGTTCAACTGTCGCCCGTTCAATAGTCGCACCGGTCATGTATACACCGTTCTACTGTCGCCGTTCAAATGTCGTCCGTTCTTTTGACGCCCGTTCATATGTCGTATAACCGTAATAGGATAGTCACAATTGTGGCTTGTTTAAAGTCTTTAAAGCTTTAAAGTACTCCTAAGTTGTATGTGTTTGCTTCCCAGTTAGAAAAAATTGATTATTAACAATTGTCATGAGACTGGTTTGTTAAATGGTACCAGTATTTTGTACTTGCTTTTTTAAACGTGTATTACGCCAGCATTATTAGGGTGACCGGCGAGATGAGTCCTATGTGACTTCACCGGTAGCCCACCACTCGGTTTGTAAAATTTGTGTATTGTCATTTTGCTTTATTTTGTGGTGAATAAACTACTTACTTACTTACTTACTTTACTTACTTACTTACTTAGGTGGGGGTTCCGCCAACAATTTTCCAGATTAAAAGAGTTCCGTGGGCAAAAAAGATTGGGAAGCACTTGTCTAATCTATAATTTATTTTCTAATCTGTTGTGAACCCTAGGGTACCGCGGAAAACACTTTGGAGAACGATGCTTTAATCTATTTTATTTCGACCAAGGTTCTTCAAGGGATTAAGTTTGTTGGCTATGGTTTCACATAAAGCGTGTAAGTTCTTAGTAGTTTCAGTTTAACGACCGCTGTGCGATAACAAAGATCATTAGCGTCGTCCTCCTCCTTTATCCAGGCTTTGGACTGGCGCTGCCAGAGTACGAGAAGTGAATATATGGTTTCACATAAAGCGACCATTGATTGTTGTCTTATGTATACTATTATGATTATTTCTGTAACTGAACATTTATATAGCGCCACTTCAAATCTAGCTAGTCAGAGGCGCTCTCTGTGCAGGCCCACATGGCGTTAACCCTTTAACGATGAGCTGCATTGGTTTCCCATACATTTTAGTACACATTCGTCATTAAAGGGTTAAATGTCATTAACAACTGAAGTAGCTCGATCCCGTAGCCATAGACAATCGTGTCCCATAAGGTTTGGTTGGTTAGAGGAAGATTAAGTGTTGACACTCGAGCGACAAACTGGGGTACTGTCGCCGAATGGCATGCCACTCTTTTATAAAGTGACTCAGCTTCAAGGTCCCGCCTAACTCTGAAAAATGCTCCTATTCAGAACCATATTATAATAGAAGTATCGACGTGTATTTGTCAAGACCAATCCTCAAACAACTGCAAGATGATGAGCACGTTCCTCGTCTTGCCCTCTTGTTTATTCAGATACTGACTGTTAGCTTAGGATGACTGACGATGAGTAATCTTCTCATGGGTGTCAACACGATAAGACCCTTCGAACAAGTGCGTTCTCTGTGTCTTGAGACACCACCGTATTTGCATGGTTACTTATCACTCACTACCAGTGGTTTCTCAGTAAATCCTGCCTATCAGTTAAGTGTTCAGAGTCTCTTCAGTTCAGGTTTCACTTTAAGCCTCAGTGGAATTTCCCGTTTTAATCGTGGATTGTTTACCTACAGCTTTACATTCCTCAGCCTTTTGCTAAACTCCTCGGCCTTTCACGTCTCTAAAACCACGCTTTTCAGCCGCGAATGGGTAGGGAGCGCCTCTGAATAGTTATCTTGAAGAGACGTTATAATTATAAAGTTGACATTTACTGATTGATTGATTGACCGACCGACTGACTGACTGACTGATCGATCGATCGATCGATTGATTGATTGATTGATTGATTGATTAACTGATCGATCGATCGATCGATCGATCGATCGGATTGATTGATTGATTGATTGACTGACCGACTGACCGACCGATTGATTGACTAGCTGATTGATTGAATGACGGATTGATTGATTTATTGACTGATTGATTGACAGCTGTATTCGTAATCGTTCTACATATCGTGTTCTCTGGATTTCTTCAGCGCCCGCAAAAAACCTAATTCGCCGGAACCTGTTTCTTCAAAGACGCTATCAAAATCGATGGTACGGCTCCAAGTATGCATGTGAGCATGTTTATATGTATGTATGTATGTATGTATGTATGTATGTATGTATGTATGTATGTACATTTGTATGTATGTATGTATGTATGTATGTATGTATGTATGTATGTATGTATGTATGTATGTATGTGTGTATGCATGCATGTATGTATCTTTTTGTCTGTTTGTTTGTATGCATATTATTATGTATGTATGATGTACATAAGTATGGATATTTGTTTATATGTATGCATACATGCATGTTTGCATAAGTCTTATTTGGGTGGACGCCTGTATGCATGAATGTTAGTAGATAAATAAGATAATAATTTGTGTTTGCAAACATGTATGGTGTATGCAAATATGTATTCATGCAGTTCACATGTGTTGATACATGTATTTATGTATGTCTTTACACATGTATGTATAGATGGATTGGTAGATGTATTGATTTATTAATGCAATATGTACGAATACACGCTCATAATGTATGACCAAAGACAACAGTTACTGATATCGCTGTTTTCCGCCCTTTGCAAACTCTGAACACCGACCATCAAACTTTGAAGAAGCGCAGTTCCTCATGAGAGCTAGCCCTGAGGCAGCCATGGGTATGAAGTGTTAGCGCAGTGGCGTAAATCATGGGGGGGCAGAGGGGGACTGCCCACCCCCCTCCAGTTTTGACGTAAGCCCTTCTGTCCCCAAAAATCCGGCCCTCGAAGAATCTGTCCTCCCAAAGTTATGTATAGGTTTTCGCCTCTGCCTTAGCGACTTCATTTTCTTAGCCTCGACATATAAAGGCGGATGGCCAGTCCTCTCCCTCGCCGTCTCATCTTCCCATCGACAGTGTACGGTCAGTGTACTCATTATATCTGAGTTGGCTAAGGGCGCAGGTGGAGCAGAAATCTCGAATCAAATTTCTGTCCTGGCGGGGATTTGAACCCCAGACCTCTCGATTGACAGTCGAGCACGCTAACCACTACACTATCGAGGTTGGTTGAAAATATCAGCTGAACCCGTTTGCATTTGCCTATGTGTGGAAATTCTGAGGTACAACTTCTGCTTGAATATTAATGACTTTGCGATCTAAGGTAAAGTGACCTGCAATCGGTGCTTCTGACATCGTGATGACTGACTGCATAAGTCTCAGTCTCGTTTAGATTATATCAGATAATGTAATATAAGATTAGAACAGATTGGAGTCAATCAATATATCAATCAATCAATCAATCAATCAAAAATGTTTATTGGCACCAAAGAACGTTGCAACATAACAGAGTAACAGTCATCTCACAAAATATACATCAAATAGATTAAATCATACTAGATTAAACTAGACAACATTCAATGGGTACCAAAAGGAGGAGCCCAAAAGGGACCATAGTCCCGCTAGGAAGGGCCACCTATGTAACTTGGATCAGTTTGAGACAGCAGTAAAAAATAACTGTTCTGATTGTCGTATTATGGATATTCAATAGGACCATTTCAAAAGAGGACATTATTTTACTTAACTTAACTATCTTAACTACAGACAGAGTAGAATATATTAAAGCATAACAGATTAGAATAGCTTAGAATATATCAGAATAGATTATAGAATGTTATGCTATTGTATGCTATGTTATGTAATGCTATGCTATATACTATACTATATACTATACTATGCTATGCCATACCATGATGTGCTATGCTACAATATGCTATGCTGTATTACATTGTATAACATTGTGCTTGGTATAGATTAACTTAGATCAGATAAGATTAGGGATTAGAAACATACCTGGAGAGGTACCAAAAGGTGGGCATTCAACCATCGCATCCGAAATCGCAGCCGCAGCAGGTGGAAAACAGGACTGCCTGGGGGACAAGCAAATCCAGCGCCTCTCCTCAACGAGGTTAACCGCCATTCTTCTTTCAAGCACCGACCATACAACCAAGAAACTCTTTCACCGATGGCTTTCCATAGAGACCATGTTATACCGTGCAATCACCTAATCATTCAGAGGTTTCGCTTTTCGCCGCCTTGTTTGCACCGAATCGTTTCTTGTAAATACCGCTGAATTTTTTTCTCTCGCCTGTTATATATAGAGTCCCTTTGACATAGAAAACAGGCACGTAGGCCTACTTCTATACTATTACACTCCCCTGAAAAACAGCAGCAGCGGCCTATAGGATACAGTCGGCCCTGTGCAGGCCTATGTGTCTGTATATCACAGTATATGTGTGTTTCTGCTTGTTGCCCTTGCCTGACAGACTTGACGTCTAGGCTTCCGCGACGCATGCATGCCTGCTACAAGATGTATTCTCAACACGCAGTTAATTGCGTTTTGGATTCAGCTATAGATCCTACAAGTGCCCTCTACTCTCTCGTATATCTAAAATTATACATGCAATATATGTATATATATATACATGCAATGTATATATATATATATATATATATATATATATATATATATATATATATGCATATATATATATACAATATACATATTTATTTTATATGTTTATTTATATATACCTTACACGTTTACATAATACATTACATAAAATACATACAATTTTAGGGCCTACATAGTTATTAAGATACATAATTAGTCCTATGTACATATTTTCATACAAGTTACGCTTATGAATAGAAAATATACATGTATACAAATATGCAGAAATACAATGTGAGTGGGAAAAAAGCGACCCCTACGAATTTTATTTCATGCTTATAATGGCAGTAGGCCTACTGAGAAACCTTCGCGAGCGTATAGAGAAATTCAACTGGATTTGTTTCTTAGCGGAATCGTGTTTAAAGATAAATATTAATTAATTGTCTTATAATTATAATTGCTTGTATTTGTCATGAATCATTAACTTTAGCCTGACTCTTTTAGCTAATTGTGTTACTTCAATCAATCAATCATAGAATTTATATAGCGCCTCTTCAAGGGCTCTACCCAGAGGCGCTCCTTGTAACCTGTTGCGTTTGTCAACTGGATCATTTTGAAATTAAACGAATATTGATTGATTAGCTAACTTCTTCAACACTGAATGAGGTATAGGCTCCTATGTTGTATCCTTTGGAGGGGTCTGCGTGGGTGTTGGTTTAGTAACTGTCACTATAGTCTATACACCATTCTTGACACAAGGACTACTTTTATGTACAGCAACACTGCTATCGAGAGAGGGGAGGATAGGGAGAGAGGAGTGAGAGGGAGAGGGAGCTGCAGAGAGGAGAGGGAGAGGGAGAGGAGAGGGAAGGAGTGAGGGAGAGAGAGAGAGAGAGAGAGAGAGAGAGAGAGAGAGAGAGAGATCCTGTTCTTATCAAATGCTTCAAATTTAAAGTCACATTGCTAAATTGATCAGCCGCTGCGATTCTCTTCCACTGCTTCATTCTGACGCGCCTGGACTATTGCAACTCTATCCTCGCAGGCCTGGCGAAATTCCGCATACGACATCTTCAGTCCATCCTCAACTGCGTTGCCCGAATTATTGCTAACCTTCCAAAATTCGTGCATGTTTCGATCTATATGCGAAACACTCTGCACTGGGTTTCGATCTAGGACTGGATTACCTTTAAAATCCTCCTCACGGGAAGAGCCTCAATAATAATCGGTGCGGTTACCTGACTACATCAGAGAGCCCAGCGCTCCGGAATGAACGAACGAATGAATGAATGAATGAATGAATGAATGAATGAATGAATGAATGAATGAATGAATAAAGGAATGAAAGAGTGAATGAATGAATGAATAACGGAATGAAATAGTGAATGAATGAAGAAATTACTTAATTAATTAAATAGTGAATGAATGAAGAAATTAATTAATTAATTAAATAGTGAATGAATGAATGAATGAATGAATGAATATATAAAGGATTGAAAGAGTAAATGATTGAATGAATAAAGGAATTAAATAGTGAATGAATAAATGAATAAAAGAATGAAAGAATGAATGAATGAATGAATGAAAGAGTGAATGAATGAATGAATGAATGAAAGAGTGAATGAATGAATGAATGAATGAATGAATGAATAAATGAATAAATGAATTTGAGAAGCAGTTACAATTGCCTGCGTAGGATTTTAAGGCGAAGTATTTTTAAGGATGTTTATCTAGTCGTTTAAGTATATATGGCGTGTATAGACTCTGCCAAAAGTCAAAGTTGTCGAGGTTTCGTCTTTATGTCTGCATAGATGTTCCGGTAGTTCTTCTCATTCCATTCTGTTTTGCTAAGGAAGTTGCAATGGTTGCAGTTTCGTTCGGGCAATTCCCGAAGGGGCTTGGCACAAATTGTGAAAACGGAACCTCAAATTCAACATTTAGGCCTACAGTGCTCAGACATTATTACTTCAAGAGCAGCCTGAGAAATCTCTTACCGTCGCGTGGTATAGGCCTATGGTTACGCACGTCATAAAAATTAAGCGGAAGGTATAGGCCTACTGTATGGTGGTATATCACATAACATGGTGGCCGAGAAGCTCACGCATAATTATATGATCGTTCAACGATTGAACGATTGAACGATTGAACGAACGAACGCGTAAACGAATGAACGAATGTTCGAACGAACGAATGAATCAACGAACAAAGAAACGTATATGAAGAAACGAACGAATAAGCGAATGAGCGAACGAAAGAACGAAGGAACGAACGAATGAATGAACGAACGTATGAACGAACGAACGAACGAATGAACGTATGAACGAACGAACGAACGAATGAACGTATGAACGAACGAACGAACGAATGAACGTATGAACGAACGAACGAACGAATGAACGTATGAACGAACGAACGAACGAATGAACGTATGAACGAACGAACGCAAGAGCGAACGATTGAACGAACGAACGAGTGAACGAATGAATGAACGAATGAACGAACGAACGAACGAAGAAACGTATACGAAGAAACAAACGAACGAATGAACGAATGAATGAACAGTATATATGAATTGCACGGCCTGCAATAGAAAATCATTCTGTCGTGTACTGTAACAGGCAATGTCCACAGAGGAAGTATTAAATGCTGGCGTTGACTGAGCTATTAAGCTATTGCGTCATTTTCAGCGATCATAAGTCGAAGTTCAAAAGCCGCTACAGATTATTTACAACCCTCGATATAATTTGTTTTCCATTCGATTTCATCCTTTCGCTTATAGGAAATATTTTGTCATTTCAATTGGCATGTTTATAAACTGACTCTGTACTGCATCATATTATATATATATATATATATATATATATATATAAATTATATATTGTATATAAACGATGAAAAACCAAACCTCTATTACTTCCTCTGCAGGATGGTATCGCCTACAACTATATATGGCCTGTGTATCAACTGTGCATATCAGATTATCATATATACATGCATATATGCATAATATCTATAATCATAGCTCATATAATATACATGCGATACATATTATATACTATTGTGGAGGGCGGTGGTGTAGGAGGTACGTTCGGTGCCTTGCAGCCGGAGTGTTGCGGGTTCGAATCCACCTCAAGCCGCCGCGTATGGACCCCAAGCATGGGCAAGTCCTTCACTCGCAATTGCTCATGCGCTTCGGCGTGAAACTCCGATTCAGTGTCCGCGCTGTATAGTCGGGAGCGCCTCTGAGTAGAAATCTTGAAGAGGCGCTATAACAAGTGCTCATACATAGCCTAATGTGTTTCTTACTATGCTTTGCATGCATGTATGACATTGTATGATTGTATGAGAAAGACTTATAGTCTACTTTTGTGTACTATGAACTCAACTGCAATTTGCTAAAGCGGAAGTAAACCCCGTTTTCATATCACTTCGCTTTTGCGTTGTAATATACATATGCCTTGTGTGTGTGTTTGCGTATATATATATATATATATATATATTTATTATATATATATATATATCTAACTTATAGACCACACTTATGTTTAACTAATAATTATAGTTTTAGCCCTATTATAAATAATAGGCCCAAGTACGGTATGATTTTTATTTAGCTTACAGGGGCTCGCCATAGCCTATAGTGGTGAGCTTGTTGGACTGCCAATCAAGATGTCGGTGGTTCAAATCTCTTCTGAGATTTCGGCTCCTAGCCGACTCAGCGAGTACACTGACAGTATGCCTACATTGTCGGTGGGACGATCAGACGGCGAGGGAGAGGACTGCCACTAACCTTCATATAAGCCGAGACTAAGAAAATTGAGTTGCTTGCACTTCATACCCATGGCCGAATCTCTGAGCTATAGCTTATTTGCGTAAGCCTAATCCTAGCTGAACTACAAACAAACACACCGTTTACACGTGCCACACATACTAACCCGGTTAGCTATACATTGGATAGAACGTATGTCCCATGCCTCTGTGTGAGCGAGGACGTCGGTTCGCATACCGATGCTGGCTTAGGTCTATTTAAGAGACCTTAATCTTGGGCTAGCACGGTCCATACACGGCGTGGCACCCATTCAAACTGGAGAAGGATCTCACCCGATCAATTCATTGAAACATGGGAGGGGGTTCGACGCCACGCGGTCTCTATTTTAAAAAAGTTTACATTTACATTTACTTTGGCCTATGAAGTATTTCATTCCTTCACTAAAAGCATTTATATAGCGCCTCTGTAAGATAACCACTCAGATCAGAAGTGGTCGCAGTCAAACTTATGCGGATAATTATAGTTCGCCTATGTCATACGTTGCTGGTTATTTACTCTGGGATATTCTGGCATTCGGTAAAAACCAGTTACGAGGACAGTCATAGGGATAGGTTGGCGAATAGACACAGGCCAGTACGGAGGGGGGCATCTGGCACGGGGCTGCGAGTTTGAGGGGTCCTACTCAAAAGTCAAAGGGGAAGGGGATCCTTTCGAACATAGATTAATGCAGATAAAATATAGATAAATCAAATGAATAATCACATCATATTCATATACGCGAATGCAAAGTGCATGTATACTGTATACATAAAACATATCATAATATTATTATGTAGTTAACATTGATTGATTGCCAAAATACTTAATTAACAGTTTGAAATTAATGGGGCCTACATTTCCCATCTGGCCTGCCCAGGCCTATTAACAGCTTTGTTCGGGCCTGGATAGACAGGCAATCACGCAAGTATGTAGGCGAACGGACGGACGGACGGAGATAGAGACAGACGGAAGTAGTAGGCCATACAGAGACGGTTGATAGGAGGAATTTCTACCGAGACGACGCCTAGCGAATGGTGATGAAATTATATTGACGCAAGTTGCGCCGACCTCTACCGAATATAGCGTTATTCATGAAGCTAAAGAAAGGAAAAGAGTTGTATATATACAACACAAACACACACGCACGCACCCACACACACGCGCGCGCGTATACACGGCAGTACACGCGCACATTGAGCGCCTCTGAATAGGCTTCTGAAGAGGCGCTATATAAATTTTCGGAATGATTGAATGAATGCACACACAAACAAACACCCACACACACACACAAACATACACACGCACACACATACATACACGCAAACACACAAGCACACGCACATGCATACGCACAGAGGACAGACAGACAGACAGACAGACAGACTAAATCATCTTAGTTGCACGTGTCATTTACAGTTTTTAAAGCCATGTAAAGTAAAAGTACAGAAATTGACGCTTGGGTTTGCAATTCACTTAATTGTTAGTATTAATCACTACACAGCCATTCATTCTGTGATGGAGTTGTTATTATTATCTGAGTCGAGAGCTGTTCATATCGACGTGTTAGGCTTAATTCCTCGGTGTTGCCCCTCGGTCATGATGCCTCTGTGGTTGACCGTGATTAGTGAGCAGATGAAGGTAGAGAACCATGTAATCATCAAAGCAGCGCAATTTGTCCATGGAATACGGACACAGCTGCCAATCATAGGGAACACCGGAGCCTCGTCTTCGCTGCCTGAAGTCAGGTCTGACCACCTGTTGTAGGAGCTGACGACCATGGAGTGGCTTCTGATGATGAGGTCGACGCCAGAGGTCTACCTGGTCCTCTATCGGCCGTCTCTTTCCGTCACGTTTGGCTGGTTTTGGTGATCCTTCTTCTACGTCACGATTGGCTGATTCTGGCAGCATCTGTGCGTCCCGGTTGACTGGTTTTCGCCGTCTTTCATCGTCATTGTTGACTGGTTTTCGCTGTCTTTGTCCATCACCGTTGACTGGTTTCCGTTGTATTTGTCCATCACCGTTGACTGGTTTTCGCGATGTGTTACCGTCATTGTTGACTTGTTTCGGCGGGTCCTGTACGTGATGGTTGACTGGTTTTGACTGTATCATTCCGTCATGACTGACTGGTGTTGACTGCATCTGTTTGTCATTGGAGGCTGAGCTGATGGCACCGTGTAAGGGCAAACGGCACCGGATAGGGTAAGATCCGTGACACGAACGTACCAACGGGGTTCGATGAATCTCAGTGCGTCGAATATTGCCACCAGTTGAGACTACAAGACAAGATGATGCCAAGGTGTATGATCAAATGATGCAACGCATGCCGTAAAGTAACGTATTGTAACGTACAGTTGCGCAGCGTTATGTAAACTAACGCATTGTAATGTAACGTAGGTAGGGTCAATTAATTAAAAGTAAGTAAGGTAAGGCAGGAAAAAGTAACTCAATGCAAGGTTTAACCATTAACCAACCTTTAAGACGGCATAAATGGGCGAACAGATGTCTGCCTTAGCTCTTGGCTGACTGCCATTTTTTAGTTTTTTTTCTAATAACGCCCTTTAAATTGGCTCTGAAATTGCTGACCACTTCCTCCTCTGCCGTCAAATACATGGAACCGTTCCTGCAGGGTGTATACTGCAGGGCTTATTCTAACGTGCAGCCGGACACAAAGTGTGTAGTTGGGAACATTAGCGTCGCCACGGGGGGCAAGGGGGCAGCTGCCCCCCAACCCTGGTCAGACTGGGTCCTGAGATTCGTGCAAATCCGGTGAGTTTTTTTAGGGGGGGTACCCTATGTGGTGCACGTGTGGTTTGTCATTTTACATTGAAGGTCCTCTTCTCCTCTTCCAAAGTTTGTTTTCTTTTCAAAGACTAATCACTAATCAACAGGTGACGGATTGTGCTTTATACAAATTATCTAGAAGAATATGGAAACGTCCAATGTTATTTATCTCTCCTATTCGCAGTGGTGAGTCACGAGGGGTGACCTATTTACACCAGTCACACAGCCGCATTCCAACAGCTGAGCCCCCGCCATATAAGACCTAAACCTCGGGCTAGCACGGTCCTTGCACGGAAACCTTAAATGGTGTGGCCGCTGTGGCGTTCATTCGAACGGGCGAGCAGTGTTGAAGGATGTAACCCGATCAATTCATTGAAACATGAGCAGGGTCGAGGCCGTATACGAAAAACGTGAACATTTAACATATAGCTAAAAGTCATAGTTGGCTCCTATCAGCGCTGAAATAATAGAACAATTTTGTTCCGATGACAGCTTAAAATGCTACCATTACAGTGTGGAAATTAAAAAAATTTAAGTGGGGAGGGCACATCCCTCCCCAAACCCTCCCCTGCTCGGCGCTCCGCCCCTCATCGATCGTCCTTCGGACGCTCATTTATCTGTCCTCCTATGCCTTGCCCCCCAACCTTGAAGCTCTGGCGACGCCACTGGTTGGGAAAGAAATGTTTGCAGTTAAAAATCAGATTTTGTGCAGTTATTTTTTTTTTAGACGCAATTGTATAAACCAGGAGGGGAAATTTTAGGTGGAAAACACTCGTTACTACTACCCCCCCCCCGTCGAAAAATTCTCTGGAAAATTCTTGGAAAACTCTCGTTACTACCCCCCCGGTCGTCAACTTTGCCTCATGTGCAGTTAATAAAATTCCTTAGAATAAGCCCTGGTATACTGTATAGGCCTATAGGGTAGCCTATGTAAGAAATCTGTACGGTAAAGCCTCATATCAGGAGACACTTGTGAGTTGTGAGATAGATTTTAAAACCCATCAGCAATATGACATTTACTCTCTATACTCTAGGCCTATAGCACTAAGAATATATAGTAGCCTATATAGCAGTCTGGCTTTTACACGCTATTTCAGTTTGACTTTTACCACTATTATAGCCATAATCGTAGACCTAATCGTAAACTCCAGATTTCTAAAGCGCCACACACTTGAAAGCAAAGCATAATGCATCAACTTATTCACGAGCGCTGCAGGTTCGACTGCCTTACCAGATTGTTAACTGCTTGCTTTTATGAATGAACTATAGTTACAACTATACTGAATGGTCGCTATACGTAGCCTACACTGACTTACAATCGACTCTAATTACATCAACCGCATATTAAGGTAAAGTAAGGTACGAGATATATCTGTAAGGTTTGGTTCATAGTTGTTAAAAACGGTAAAATCAAAATAAAAAACGGAAAAAACGTCGTTTTATTGGAAAAATAAAAAACGGAAAAAAACGAGAAAAAAACGGTAAAGAAAATAATTTGACTTTCTACATCGCATTTTGAATGACTTAGAAATTCAAATAACTTATAAATTTTATTTCCTATACGGTGCTGTTTATTTCAACTGATGACACTAAATTCAGGCGCGGATTTAGAGGGGGGCGGAGCCGGCGTACGCCCCCCCTAAACCTGCAGCAAATGTTCTCAAACTAAACTGACCTAAAACTAATATAACTGCAATTTGGGAATAGGATGTTTGAAGTAGCTGGACCGGCAGAATGGAGCTCTCTTACCGGAGCTCTCTTACCTACTTACCTGAGTTGCTAGCAGACGTTGCCCACGTGACCAATGACTTTTGCCGTGACGTCATTCACAAAGTTCATGTACAGACAAAATTTACGTAAATAGAAATTGGTCAATTAAAAAATATGTCGAGTGGTCCGCCGTCAAAACGGCTTAAACAAGCAGTTTTATCATTCGCGAATAAGCCGACTGCCGTTGGTAAGACATAGGCCTATCTTAGGCCTAAATCTCAAAAGATGGCATATGATTATAATTTTGAAATTCGTCGTGCTGATTCTAGCCGCCGAAAGCGTTCAGCTGCCGATATTATGGACAAAAGCAAATCAAGGATATAGAACTATAGGCCTACTCATATAATCATTCTCTTAACGCTCAGTGGCGTGCGGTCCATGGATGAGGCTCATGATCCATCCCTTGCTTATTGAATCTATTTTTATACAAATACTAGTGTATTCAATTTCTATCATTACTATGTTAATTATCGTATGATAAATTGGCATCGACTATATTATTTTTAGTTGGGGGCAGCCAGGGCCGCCGAAAGGGGGAGGGGCAAATTCCCAGGGGCCCGGCGGTGTGAGGGGGGCCCGGAGTGCCCGGGGAAAAAGTAAACAATGTAAGAAGTTTAACAAATACGAAGACATTCTGCATGTAGAATTGCGAGTTTGAAAATTATTATTATTATACATTTATCAATGATATTGCAATATTTCAGCATTTGCACCAGAACATTTACCATTTCAGAACAACATAGTGTCATTAAATCCCAAAGAAGATGGCAATTGTCTATTTTCATCAATTTCTGACCAAATGAAGCTATGTCTCTGCAAAAACATAAGTCCAGCTACAATAAGAAGTGACATCGTTCAGTATCTTTGGGACCGACGTGATAGTCTTACCTTGTTGGATGGCACTACAGTACATCTGTCTGAAAAAGTTTCACTTGGCGATGTTGAGTCTTACCTTCATGAAATGGCACAGCCAGGTACTTTTGGTCACCACATAATGATACTATAAAAAGGATCATTATAGTTTTGCGTGATCTAATTTCACACACATATATATATATATATATATATATATATATATATATATATAGTTACGGGATTGGATTGGTAGTATTTACGCCCCCTAACCAGAAATCCTGGATCCGCCACTAAATTGTTACGTAAATTAGATGAATTCTTGAAAGGACGGAGATCACGTAAGGGATATCAGACAAAAATTAAATTACAAAAATAGTAATAGACAGTTAATAAATAAATAAAGTTAAATAACAAAATAAAAAACGGAAAAAAACGAGACGAGAAATAAAAAACGAAAAAAACGACGTTTTATGGAAAAAAATAAAAAACGAAAAAAACGTTTTTTACAACTATGGTTTGGTTAGTGCTTGTTTAACGACGCGGTGTCACATCAAGGATGATTAGCGGCGCCCTCCTTTATTCGGGCTTTGGACCGGCACTACCATGCAGAGCACGGACAGTGGCGGAGTTACATTTGTAAGGAAAGTACTTTTCGTAATGTTAAAGAATTATGTAAAGTGGGTTAGGAGAAGGGCAATGAAGGCAAAACAAGGCATCATTTACAGTATGTACTGTATACCACATAAAGTAAGCAAGTAAGTGGCCTTTATTTGCATCTGAAATGCAGACATGACAGTTTGCATAACTTACGCTTGACTCTAAAGATGTCCCTAAACAAACTTTGTTACAATTACACCCGAAACATAGCCTACACTCGACGTTCAATCCACGCCTTACCATTACACTCGAAATATACACTCGAAGTTCAATATCCGCGCCTTACATTACGCTAAATCCTTGAAGACTCGCTAATTGTTGTTTCTTACCTTCGTCTCTATTGTCTCTGAACCCATCACACAAAACGAGAGAGACAGGTGATAAGAGCATCAGAATTAGCACCCGAAGAAGATGATACCTCAGCATCCTTCTGCCGTCTTCTTCTGCTGCTGCTGCTGCTGCTGCTGCTGCTGCTGATGTTGTTATGACACCCAAGATGTGTCGATACCTCGATCGCTGCTATAGCTATGTGCAAGCTCTGCACATTAGCGCGTCAGCGACAAAGTCATGCGAAGAAAGGCAGGCATGGACAGAAACAGACAGACAGACAGACATGCAGAGAAGCAGGCCGGCCAAAGCGCATAGACAGACAAAGTACATGCAGATAGACAGAGGCAGACAGCTACACAGACCTATACACACGCACAGAAAGAGAGACAGACAGACACGTACATAGAGACGGAAAGGGGAAAGGCAGAGAATAGGACTACACGTCATGCATGAATGATGAGAATTTTTCTATCTATAGGCCTACAGCGCAACATGTCAGTCGAATTCCATCAGACTCATTGCGTCTCTACATTGACTCCGTGGAGTCTCGTTTAGAAAACCCGTCATCTCGCTAAGTTGTATTAAACGCTGGAAGTCCTGAATAAGCGACTAATTTGGCCAATCAGTCTCTCATTGAACATTGCAGGGATGTCTTCCTAGATGAACTCTTCAACCCAAACGTCCGTGAAAACTTTAAAAATTCTCTGTAGCTTTGTAGGCCTAGGTTTACTGAAAATCTTTCCCCATTGCTCAGTTATTCATCCTGACCATTAAATTTTCGTCTGCCCAGTGGCGTAACGAAGGGTTTCAGCGCTCGGGGGCAAGGGTTGATGACTGCGCCCCTTTTAAGTTTCTTGATGACTTTTATTCGTTCCTGTCATAGTAGCCTACTGTACGTGTACCACTGAAAGCTAATAATTTTGCGCCCTTCTGGTGCTGCACCCGGGTTCGTCTGCCCCCTCTTCCCCCTTCGTTACGCCACTGATCCTGCCTTGTTTCATTCCTTCTCTGTTTCCTATTTCATTCTTCCTACTTTCCTTCCTTCCAATATCTCTGCTATAGTATACGCAGCTATAATGACTGACGTTCTGCAAATCGATCCGATCAGACTAGATTTCAACTTGATTAGATGCGCCATCTTTTGGTGATCTATATGAATATGAGTAGAATATGACGCATCGTTTGAGATTTATCATTTATGTGATTGTGATGCCATATATTAATATTTCATATTCAGAGTACTATATCAAAATATATAATATTGATTCTAGTTCCTAAATTATAACACGAATAGTAATAATAATCGTCGTTTAATATTTTCATTCTGACAATTGCGCAGTATGATTACAATTCAGGATGATCACAAGTTATTACAGGAGTCGAATTTAACTCTATACGGCAGCCATGCAAGGCCCCATCACATACGTGATACATCCTATTTTACCAACGCGCCATCTCGCGAATGAAAGGCTGAGTGGACCTTTGAGAGGGTGGCGGGATGCGATTCCGCTACCTACTGCTCTTCACGCCACTGATGTTACCACTACACTATCATGGACCCCCAATATGTATAACATGCCTATAGTTCTGTTATCGAAACATTGCCTTATTCTAATCTTCAAATCCTCAATGCATAAGTTGCGTACATGTCAGCTTATTTTTAATAAACGAAAATTAATTGAATATAAAATTATTTTCAAAATGATGAAATCAAAGTCCTGGCGTGGAATCCGCATCTGAATAAATAATCCTTGTAACAATGGCCGCCAGTTGCGGCTTCGGTTTAACGTAGTTTATAACGGAAAGTGATGAAGACTTAGTTAGGCAATTAATAATTGGCAATGGAAGTATGACGATTTAACAACTTTTATCACGAACCAGTTGTCTACAAAGCTATACTCCATGGCCACGAATTGGTTAAAAACCGGTTTTGCCGTTCCGAACAGAAAACTCGACGATCTGAAACAATTGCTGTGGGGTTCTGAAATAAGAGATGATGTCTTTCAAAGATGGAATCAAGGTAATGCGGACGATTTAGCATTCACTGGTCATAAATTTCGAAGATTTTATGGCTAACTTTTAGTATCGGGAGCTGAAGGATTATACAGTATCTTTGAGCATGCTGCGCGGACGCCGGATGGTACCAGGTTTTCAAATGACGACACTATACAAATAAACTGTTTTCCATAAGTCAGTCTATTTAAGCTCTTCATTTTCCCTCTATGACTAGCCGTAACTCTTCCACCCTAGGTTCCCCTAATATACAATAACTTCTCTCACGACGCCAGTAAACTTACTCACTATAATCTTTCAGCCCCCGATACTAGAAGCTTGCCAATTTTGTCTTGGTAGATTGTATGTGCCCTCCGAGTATACTTGGAACTGCCTAGAAATGCTGGGAGAGTATTTTGAACCATTAGGATAATGCTTGTCAACAATATGGCCTCCCCAGATAGCAAAAGAAAGTAGAGCGGCGCACGCTGCTCGAATACATAAATAAGTAATCGCGAAGAGCGTCCCACGACAGCGTGCACAATGCCCGAAAAACTAATCAATGCAAGCAACTTTCTGTGGCAGCTAAGTGCTGAGAAAGTTTTTGTGTCATCCACTTCTTCTCCACTGTGCGATGCTCAATATATTTCCAACATCTACAATGACCGTTCATGGCATGGTACAAATACAACATAACTCTTCCAAAGCACAGCAAAATATAAACTGAAACAACCTTTCTGTGGCCAAGTCTGCAAAGACTGCAGCAATTCAGTAATATGATTATAGGAATTGAAATTTGACATAAATAGTTATGTATGTGTGTATGAGCACAAATCCAGCGCCCATTCAAGATTTCTACTCAGAGGTGCTCCCAACTACAGTAACGGACACTGAATCGGAGTTTCTCATTAAGTAGCATAATGAGCAATTGCGAGTGAAGGACTTACCCTAGGCCCCTACGCGGCGGCTTGAGGTGGATTCGAACCCGCAACCCTCTGGCTGCAACGCACTGAACATACCCCTACACCACCGCACCCCACAACAGTTATGTTGGCACTACACATTTTGTCATGGGGCCCTTAGACTTAACAGGGCTTCCATTAGAATGCAGCACTTAACTTTCTGTTATAGTCCAGAATGGGTGTATTCTTTCTACAAAGGGCATCCACAAGTGACCATTTACGGAATATTATGGAATTGAGTGTTTCACCATCTGCATAATATCGCAGTAGCAGAAAGATGAAGGTAACTTTGATGTTGAAATCTGTGCAGGGTTTGTGTTTAGCGAAGATGAGACTTCAGCTCTGTTGCAACATGACGGAGGCCCATGTGCAGTCATTGTCCCAGTTCAGGCATTTCTGCTTAAAACCCTTCTTTTCACATCAGCCACAAAGGACAACTGGAGATTAACGACAGGTGATGTTTCTCATTAAGTAACTCGTACTATCAATACCACTCACACTATTTCAGGTGGTGTTTCTTTGGAGTAACTCTTAACACTAGTAACTCTCAATAAGGACAGGCAATGTTTCTCTTCGATAACTCTAAATAATGTTAACTCAATATTATTGTGATTTTTTAAATTGTACTGTATTGTATTTGATCATTTATAAAGCGCTTCTCATAGCATAACTCTTTCAGAAGCGCTCCCAGTAACAAAAGGTACTCCGAGAAAAAATGAAGGTTTTAAGGTGAGAGATGCTACAAGAGAGGATTGTAGAGCGTAGAGAAGGAGAAAGTCCATTTTATGGCAGGCTGACCAGTGTTTTCTAACCTAGGATGTCCCAATCGCTTTTGGCTACAGAACCCGTTTGATCTTAAATTTTTTTATGGATCCCAGATCTAAACAAAGCACATTCTGGTATAATGTTTTTAAATAGTTATCAGGGTATAGACAATTTTAATCCATAAAAATTATATTAGAAATTACTTAAAATGATTTTCGTAGGGGAACACTTTTATCCAATTGCCTTGTCTTTCCCCGCATGGAACCAAGAGTTTAGCACACACTGGGTTCCATGGAACGATGGGATTGCCTGATGTCTTCCCCGCATGGAACTTTAGGGTTCCATGGAACATGCTGGGGCTGCCTCCCTCTATGTTAACAAGTGCTTCTGTTTCAATAATTTCTAAACGTCTTACAAACATTTTATAAAATTTCTGTAACACTTTGTCTGAATTTTTATGAGCAGGTGCTGATCGGAATCGTGCCTTGTGTCAGGCTTTGGCTGACATCCTCAAACAGGTGTCATCACCCGATTCGGTGACGCTTGTCTACTGTGAAGGCGACCTCATAGTTAACAGAATCGCCCCGAGTGACACGTCAGCGTCACCGTCCGGTGACCAGTTACCAGAAGATGCCAATCGAGCTGCCATGGATGTGAGGCCAGATGTGCATGCGCCTGGTGCCGAAGCAGCGGCCGGCGCCGAGTGCAACGACCAAATGGACGATGACTCAAGCAGCAGTCCTAAACGACAGCGTTTTAGCCACGAACGTTTCCATTCGGATTTAAGGTAAATTTAGGAGAAATTTGTCTACTGTTCAGCTCAGTGGTGTCAGTGGCAAGTATGGGCGTATTTAGGGGTGGTTTTACGGGTTCAAACCTCCCGAAATAAGTTTCATAAAAAATTTTATATGCTTTTACATGCAAAATACAAAAAACCTGGACTTTTGCGACGATTTTCAATGGAACCCCCGAAATTTTAAAACCCCTCCGAAATTTTTTTCTGGCTACGCCCATGGTGGCAAGATGGGAGGCTATAGTAACAATAATATTAATGTTTTCAAATAAAACTGACAAACCGAGATTTGATTGCATGAAATAGTAGGAACACATGATGCAAGGTAAAGAAAGGTTGATTTTTCATAACTATGTCAGCCTGTTAGGCACCCGTCCGTCCTACTGCTGCTCATTTTACTAGTGCTCCTGAGTCATCCTTATGGACTAGCGTTTATTGAACCCATGTGCCTCTATTCTTCGTGCCTCATTGTTACCATTCAACCGTCACCTGTGGTTGCTGTGGGAGCTTTGGATTGTTACCTCTTATCCAGGACGTCATGGACTGACAAGTTGTTCATAAGCCATATACTAACTCTTGTTGATTATTTAGAATTTATTTATTAGATCGGTGCATGGTGGGTTACTAAGCTTCACTGGGCAACAGGATTTGTCTCTTGGGTGACAGCGCCAATGACATCATTTGACTTTTGATGTCACAATTCTATACATTTCTTTTTCATGTGTCACTCTATATTTCAGTCGGGTGCTTATTCAACTTACCCTGACTTCAGACTTCCCCAACCTTCTAATACGACTGAACTTTTCCAATGGATTAGATAGTTTACTAAGGTGGGTAAGCTTTACATGGCTTCCAGTTCCAGGACTGTGTGATGCAAACATTTATTGGTCAAGAGCAGAATATGAGCACCTCCCCCACGTCCTACACTGGAATGCAGGAGATTGATACGTATGTATAAGTACTTGTTATAGCGCCCCTTCAAGATTTCTACTCAGAGGCGCCCCCGACTACAGCGCAGACACTGAATAAGAGTTTCACGCCGAAGCGCATGAGCAATTGCGAGTGAAGGATTTGCCAGGGTCTCTACGCGACGGCTTGGAGGTGGATTCGAACCCGCAACCCTCCGGCTGCAAGGCACCGAACATACCCCTACACCACTGCGCCCCACAACTATTCAACATCTGATATTTTTGTAGAAACATCTGTCTGTGTCTTGACAACCGAGACCTTGCCGTTGAATTAGAACAATTTCTTCCGATGCTTTACGGCGACCATGGCGTCTTGCTCTTTCTCTACTCAATCCTGTTGACAAAGGTTTGGGTGATTATTGACTAAATATCCATTATCCATTGTTATATTTATCTATACTTTTATTACTGTTGCTAATTCAATGGAAAAACAACACCAATGCTGGCAGCTATCAAGATCTCATTTAACCCTTTAACGACGAGCGTGTACTAAAATGTATGGGAAACCATAAGCGGCTCGTCGTTAAAGGGTTAACATATCGCAAGACGAAAAGTCAGTAAGTGCATAATTTTAGAGCGGAAACTTAAACAGTCATCTAGTGGGCGACTCTAATCGTCTTTGTTATGACACAGTGTCATTAAACAGCATCTGTCTAATTAATGCAAGTAATTATATGCACTGGCGCCTAATTCAGACTGTTCATTAGTACGTAGCATTAGCCAGAACCGTGATTTTGTTTGTAGATGCTTTTGATAGATGATTGTGTATCTGAACACTTAGCACATTGTAAGAACCTCACAATGGTGGTAATGAATAGGTAGTTGCTTCGGCTTATTCCTTGACCTTGAACCTGGACTTGCCCTTTACTGATATATATGTGCTTTTTGTTTCTTTTCTTAGGGTCTCGATCAAATTAAGAAGGAAATGGCTGATCTTGGTGAAGCTTTGATTGATTCTACACATGGACATGGAAGGTGTGTGATATTCATAAATGCAAGTAGGCATCTCAAACAGGGTATGGGCCACAAAATGGAAACATCAGTTTTGGTGAAACTGCATGGTCTAAATCAGTGTTTCTTAACCAGTGTTCGACCGAACCCCTGGGGTTCGGTGAGCCAGTGACAGGGATTCGGCAGAGGTCCTCTGAAATATATACAATTATACATATTCTGGGTCAGTGAGTGTTAGTGAAAAATCATTTGCTATTTTAAACGGCAACAACAAAGGAAACATTAAGATCAATTGGTAGTGTTGATACGGTTAGTTAACTGTTAGTAGGTCATGTATTGAATGTATTAATATTGTATCACATTTGGTACAATTTTTTACCTTTTGTTCCCATTAGTTAACAAATTATTGTTCAAACTTGAGGGTGGGTGAGTGGTCATGGAAAAATCGGTTTTTTGAAAAGGTTAAGAACCACTGGTCTAAATGCAAGCTGTCTGCTTTGGCAGAGTTTGAAGGCAGAGTTAAACCCAATGAGATATATTATTAACGCTAGAGGGAACATGACGCATATTCCCTTTGCACATATTAGAAGCCACAATCATAGATATAATAAAACCTTAAAGAGAGTTCCGCAGTTAATGGAAATTGAAATGACGCGTTTTGATTGGTTGAAATTCATGGACGCAGTCAAGCTTAAGCGAGACTTTAATTTCTTTTCGAAGTTTACGCCTTATAAAAATCAAAAGACACAAAATAACAACTTATCCATTAAATAATAAACTGACGTTTTCGGGCTTTAATAAGTTGCTACATCCACACACTACACAATATAGTAGTGACAGATGATAAAAAGTTTAACATTTCACGTCGATGATTTAAGTATTTGTCTCAGCCTGTCTCTATGCCTAGCTTAAGGGTCACAGCCTCACCATAGATGGTAGATGCGGGGCTCTAGTGATATATTTATATATTATACATCTCTATGGTTAAACCCTAACCTTGAGAAAACCCTAACCCTGAAGCAACCTTATGGAACTAGATTGAACACTGCATCCTTTTGATCTTCGTACATCCATTCAACCATGCCTTACCCTTTCATTGTTCCACTGCTTTTAGATGGTTAAAGGAACCATGTGACTGCTTTCACTTATGAATCACTGCAAGGGGAATGGAACCTTGTAGTTTCTCACGTCATCAGTAGGCGGCACTGTGACCTAGTTCTGACCACTGGTTATCAAATGGTTGAAGTTGATTGTATCATTTAGCTGCAAGAAAAATAGGACGTTGTCGTTATTCCAGCTTTATGATTTAGACTTGCTTTGAACACGGATGCAGTAATTTGTTCTTGTATATTAAATTGCAGTTTCAAGATGTAGCTTGTAATTGCTGTTCATATATTTTAGTGCGACAGAATTGTCAACAACAATAGCAAATTATGTCTTTGTTGTCTTCGTTAGCGTGTTGAATAAAAGTGCTGCTTAGAATAGGTCGAAGGTAGATTTTATAAATGGGGCCGTTGTGCAATTGCGCTGATATCATCAATAGTAGGTATATATACATATCTGCACTCTGACTTGCTTGCTTGACTCAGGAGGACATGTATGATAGACCTTGTTTGTGGGACCTGTGAGTAAATTGATGGTTGACTATTCCTCGTCACAAGACCTGGGAGGACATGGATGGTTAACTTTTGCTCAAGTGACTTGTGATGACATGGCTGAGTGACTTGATCACATGACCTATGAAGTCATGGCTGGATGTCTTTTGATCACTTGACTTTGTGAGGTCATGGCTGGATGACTTTATCACATGACCTGTGAGGTCATGGCTGGATGACTTTTATCACATGACCTGTGAGGTCATGGCTGGATGACTTTATCACATGACCTATGAGGTCATGGCTGGATGACTTTTGATCACATGACCTGTGAGGTCATGGCTTGGTGTTCTTTTATCACATAACCTGCCAGGACATGACTGGGTGATGTTTGTTCAGATGACTGTTATTCTTGTGTCATTGTTGACAGTCAGAGCCTTATCAACCTCCTGATTACCGGAAAAGCTGTGCCGCACGTTTGGGACAACGAAATGGACGTATCCGGCTTAAGTGAGAATTTTCTCATGTATTCTGTTTGAATTTCTACTTGTTTATTTGCATAGCATGTTTAACGCTTTAACGATGAGAGTGTACTATAAGCGACTGGGAAACCAATGTCGGTCGTCGTTTAGTGTCGATAACTTTCCAAACAAACCGAGACATATCTGGGCTTTTACGTAATGCTTGTTTATCATCACAGAATTTTGGTCAGTTCTTTAACAATGTCCTTTAATGTAATGTTAAGTACAACGTTAATGTAATTGGTAAAATTAAAACTCATCTGTTTCAACTTTTTGAGCAACTGTGAGGGTTCTGTTGAAGAGTCACTATATAAATTTGTGGTTATGGTTGCGGTTACTTCTGAGTGAAAGCTTACCCATGGTAGCTTGACTTTAGGTTCCCAGACCTTATCCAGTGGATTAGACTTTTCTATAGTTTCACTAAAGAGAACCATTGATCGATGTCTTGTTATGTTTTCGATACACTATTTAAGTCATAAGACTAGATTACATTGGACAATGTGTTGTGCTAACTCAAACAATTTACCCTTTTTCCAATTTTATTGTGTTACACTCGTTATTTATCCAGCTTGGGGCTGGCACCACTCGAGAGGCAATGACAGCGTTTGTGTGCAATGGCATAGCCTATTGCACGTCATGTGTTTTAGTATGGCAGTTTAGGCACTACATGTTGAAAGTTACTACCGTAAATTAACATAAAACTAAAAAAAATTGTCTTGCAAAGTTTTATGATATCAAATGTCTTCTTCTGTAGAACTGCAAGGAATCTGTTCCAAGTCAAGCATTGGGTTTCTTACTCTGCTAGAACATTTCCGTTATTGCGAGGTGTGTATCGCAAGATTTTTACTGTACAAAGCTTTTATTTTCATTGTTGGAACAGTTTGATGTTTATAATATGCCAACAAATCAAGGAATGAGATAGACCAACTGGTTTGAGGTAGCCTAACTGGAATGAGATAGCCTAAATGTTCAGATACATACTTATATTACTTACATATACTATAGTTTTATATGCTTGTTTGGATTGTTTAATATTTTCCTGTTGATTTTAAATTTCAGGTGGGTTGGCACCTGAAGAATCCGCTTTATCCAATCTGGTTGCTGGGAAGTGAGACTCATCTAACCGTGCTCTTTTCAGAGGTTAGATTTTCAGTTAAGACTGAAATTTAGATCTCAGATAAATTATGGAGCTGTAGGAGTGCCGCTCTAGTTTTCTATGAAATGAGAGATGCTTGGTAAACTTCAACAAATGCAATACACTCCCTACTGTTTAAATTTCATCAATATAATATAGTACATCATGTTCATGAAATTTATACTGTAATGAATACACTGCTGTGGAAATTTCATCATACAGTATACTTCTTGCTATTTAAATTTCATCAATGCAGTGTGCTTGATAGTGTAGTGGTTAGCATGCTTGACTGTCAATCAAGAGGTCAGGGGTTCAAATCCCTGCCAAGGCAGAAATTAGGTACAAGATTTCTGCTCCACCGGCGCCCCTAGCCAACTCAGATATAATGAGTACACTTTCGGTGGGAAGATGAGACGGCGAGGGAGAGGACTGAATATCCGCCCTCATATGTCGATGCTTAAGAAAATGAAGTCACTAACACTTCCTACCCATGGCTGCCTTGGGGACTGCTCTTCAATGCTATTTAAACTTCAGCAATATGATACAGTACTTGTTCAGTAACTGTTTCATCTGCTGGACAGTGTCGAATGACATTGCCGGCGCCGTAACAAAACGGCGCAGACATTTATACAAAACGGCGCAGACAGAACGGCGCAATTCAAAGTACCCCGACAAAACGGCGCAGACAATACGGCGCAGTACAAAGATTATCATAACCGTTTAGTGATTGTTTGCTTATTAGCGATCAAAAAGTGCTCGCCCGACGTGTAAGTTGAGTTCTACCATAGACTCGCTCGATTGAAATGACAACGTATGAACTATGAAGGTAAAGTCGTAGTTCACGTTGCTAAATTATTATAATGTCTTCACCACGTTGGTAAGTAAGCAGTCTTCCTATGTGCATGTTAACTATTCAATCCAGCTTCCATTTCATCGAGAAATATTTTCATCAAGCCAACTTCCATTTAATTGAAAATTACTTTTATCAATCCAACTTCTATTTGACGAAAGAAATATTTTTCATCAATGGAACTTTTATTTATGCAGATAAAATTATATTCTCATGGATCCAGCTACGGAAACAATTATTTTCGCTCAATCCAGCTTCTATTTAATCGAAAAATTAATTTAATCCATCCAGCTTCTATTTACGGAAAAAATTATTTAGATCAATCCAACTTCAATTATTAAACTACTATAAACTATTGTTCTTTAGTTCAGTTTTTCTTTTGTCTGCGCCGTTTTGTTCTGCGCCGTTTTGAATGCGCCATGCGCCGTTATGTCTGCGCCGTTTTGTCCTGCGCCGTTTTGTCGGCGCACCGACATTGCCCATTATGTTACCCAGAACTTGTAATGACTTCAGTTTCTTAGCCTTGGCATAGGAAGGTGGGTGGCCAGTCCTCTCCCTTGTCGACTAATCTTCCAACTGACAGTGTACGGTCATCAATCTCGTTTTTCATCTGTAGCTTCAGTATTAGTCTGTCATATTTTCCAGCTGAAATGTTATGTTTCATTTGCTTCAGGATAAAACGCTGGTCGGCGAGGAGTCAAACGAGGATTTCGCCCGCAGAATGTTCGCCAGTTTTGACAAAGAAGGTAACCAAGAAATCAGACGTTGTAATGGTAATGGTAATTGCAAATTTATATAGCACCACTTGATACTCATCAGAGAAACTCCTGACCTAACACAATGAAACCATGATCGAACATAATGGAATGCGGAAAAGAGGCAAAGACTTCAGGCATTTTTCTTAGTAGTAGTAGTTTCAGTTTAATGACACTGTGTGATAACAAAGATCATTAGCGTCGCCCTCCTCCTTTATCCAGGCTTGGGACTGGACTGTCAGAAAGCGAACAGTGGTGTTGCAGGTTCTTAGGCAGCTTGTTCTTCCATTTAGTCAGTGTCAGGTAGGTGTGGTAGATTGATTATAAACGGTGTCTGATTGTTGTGGATTTTGTTTGAACTTTTGATTAAATATCCTTGAAACCCGGACCACATTGTCTTGCCTTTAATATTCGTTTGTTGTCTAGATAATTAACTTTCTAGTGGTTTGTTGTTCATTTTACAGGACGTGGCTTCATCACCGTTGACTCGCTCGGCCCACTCATGAAGCAGTTGAGCCTCGTTTCGATGCCCGAATAGTGAGTTCTTTGCTCAAGAAATTGTGCGCCACTGTAATTGAAGTTGCTATAATAATATTGGTTTATTGAGAAAAGTGTTTGTCAAACCACAATCAGGTACAGGTTATGAAAATAAAGGAGTAATAGACTCTAATGTATTAGTTACTATGAATTGTCAGGGTTTCATAGGATGTTATTTTCTATAGAGAATACGTGTTATATAGTTTGCTCTCGAAAGCACTTCCTGCCAGCGTAAATTACAAGAAAATACACTTCATGTAATGTAAATGAAGAGTGAGTATAAATGTCACCTCAGTGTCTTTTTTGGACTTGACACAGTTACCATGTTTAGAATGGGAAGTTATTCTTTAGGTGAAATGAGAAAGTCTTCTGTTGGCAGGCTCCCGCACACACTGAGAACCTGACTAACAGGTTCTGACTTGTCTGTCCGCATGAAGGAAAATTTGGTAATGCCGTTTAGATGTTTACTTTTAGCTGTCTGTCCGTAGCTATTTGATATTGAACAAGTTTATCTTGCGATTTCACTTTTACTTGTTTGGATTTCAACATATGGGACAAAGTTTTATTGACTTCTAAATGTTTTGATTCCACCAGCTTCCATTTCATTTTATGTCATTGGAATTTGCATCCAAGAGAACAGACTTTTGTTAGCGTAAACTCCAAACTTCAAAAGCACTACTTGAAAACCAAGCGTAAGGCACCAGCTTATTAACGAGCACTGACTTTGCAATTTCAGCGTCAACATAATGGCTGAGAAGTTGGATCCGGAGCAGCTCGGTGTGATAACCTTAAACAGCTTTCTGGAGGAGTTTTACTCGAACGACAAGCCAAATCATGACGCTGTCCAGACGTTCATTGTCTATCACTACAATGGCCTACCTCGATCGAGCCTCAACAATAAGGTTTACTTTCTTTTGTCTTAAAATAAAATAATAATAAATAATATTATTTCAAAATAAATAATAAATATCAAGCCTCAGCAATAAGGTTTAATTATTTATAAGCAACGAATGGAAAATTGTTTAAATTGGACATACTGTCACGTAATATATACATATTCGTGTTTTGCTTTGTAATAGCTGAATGACAAACCACACTCAGTAACAATCAGTTTCAATGGGGATCATAGGCGTAGCTACATGAAGGCAGGAGGAGGCAGTTGCCTCCTCTTGGTTTTCCTATATAGTGGAGTTTCAATTGAAATGACCAGGAGTTTGTTAATGATCTGTGAATTTGCCTCCTCTTGAGTTTGAGTTTAAAAAGAGAAATCTACCCCCGTCGAAAATTCTTTGAAAAGTCTTGTTACTACCCCTCGAAAAGTTTTTTTCGGAAAACTGTCGTTACTACCCCGCCCTCAAAATTGTTGGAAAATTCTTGTTGTCACTCTCCCCCCCTCCGGTCGTCAACTTTTCCCCTCCCACAGCAAGGGCAGTAGATTAAACACTGATTATCGGAATTTAAAAATGTCTAAGAAAAGGTCATTGAGAAAAATATGCACTGGTGTCTGAAGTTTGTGAAGTTGCCTCCTCTTAAATTTAGGTCTGGCTACGCCACTGATGGGGATGAAAGTAGATCGTGATATAGAAACGAAATTATCGTCTGTAGAGGATCACGGGGATGTAGTTAATATCATCTTTGATCGTAATGTATCTAACGTTTATACAGCATCTGAAATGTTTGTGGTTGGTCTTTTAGGTTCAGTATTCAGAGGCAAAGTGTGCCATCATGGACATGCCAGAGGTACAGATGATCAGCGATTTCTCGCAAATAAAGTCCTGCCTGCTGACGAAATGGCCAACGATCGAACTTACTTGGAAGAACGATACAATCCCATCTCTAAATTAACAACCATCGCTTCTGCTGCCGCTACTGACGGCAGTAGCCATTGCCGCATCTAAAACCTCCAGACACCAGTATTTTCCTCAGCATTTATCATTCCGCTTAGACTGCGCACGCTAAGAGTCACGATTGTTCATGCTGTCCGTATATGTTTTTTTTAAAATACCATTGTGAGAGGGGGACGTGCTTTGAGGGGAAAGGGTTCCATGGATTTAAGCAATGCGGATCACTGTCTCAGAAACTTGGAAGGGAAAATCTCTGAAATCCTTATGCCTTTTGAGTTTTGGAACAGTAAAATCTGAATATATCTAAATATTCAACTGGTTTCTAAATCTGCCATTGTCCGCTTTTTACAAGTCCTTCATGGAAGAAGTGGGTTTTGAAAACCTGCTTTAGCAAGCATCTCGTAATTTTGCATCTATGGAATTAGGATTCTAATATGCCTGAGGACATAGCTTAAGTTTGTACCACTTGAACAAAAATCTGGGCTGAAAATTTCATCAGTAAAGTTTACATTGGTCAAAATTTGGATTCTGAATTTTACATGTATAAGACTGTAACATGTTATATCAGGAATATTACTGAGGTTTTCTGTGTTAGTTACTGTAAAAGTTTTGAAGACGTTAGTTGCTAGAATTTTGAAAAGAACCTCCTTGCCAACGACTAGTAGATATGTATCTGTAGGCCATGGTTTTGATGTTATGGTGTCTTCAGTGTGGAGGTATGAACACCAAAAGAAATTCATCCCCAAATCTTAAAGTTTATTTATTAAAACAAAAATAATGCCCTGTAGATGATGCATGATTTTATTTTGTTTCAGTTGTACAGTTTATTTGTCTGTCGATAGAAGTTTTTAGGATGTAGTTCTAAGTAGTTTTTACTTTGTTACAGAAACCTAAGTTAAGTTTTGAAAGCTAACAGAAACTGAGGAAGTGTTTTCTGCTTTTAACCATTTAACGACGAGCTGCATTGGTTTCACATACATTTTAGTGCACGTTCGTCGTTAAAGGGTTAATTAAAGTCCTTTAACATGCAACAGCTTGTTTGGTAGCACCTCAGAGCTCACCGAAAATCCACCGACATTTGCTGGTGAAGGTGTTTTGAATTGTAATAGGTTTTTCTATCATATAAAATTTAAGTTGAATCCTAAATGCAGTTTTAATTTAATTTAAGCACTTTTATGTAAAATTAGTGCATCTCTTTAAATGGTTTATACTGAATTATAAGAACATTTAAAATATGGTTAAAACTAGTTTAGCATTTGAATTTTAGTAGAAACTATAATTTTCAAGGCATTCTTACAGTATATGCTACTTGTTTTGCATCTGGTTTACGGCAATAGTAAAGTTTCCCTGTAAGAGCACGAATTAAGACATAACTGTAGAACATCAATTGGGTGGAAGTCCTCTGCCTTGATATCTTTTACTTACATGTACCTGCCACTACCTGGTAACTGCACCGTTGTGTGTTCCACCGAGATCCTCAAGGGCTTCTTGAATGTTTCATTTCACCGCAAGCTGCATTATCTTAATTTCACACTGCTTTACAATAATTATCTTAATATTAAATGCTCGTTAGAACTTAGCAGAGCTTGTGACTTTAGAAAATAGTACAATATTCCTGAACCATTTAGAGTACAGAACTGCATTGGTAATGAATTCTGTAATTGATTTTGTTGGCTAAATGCACAGTAACTTCCTGACGATACTTTTTTGGGAGTTGTGTAGAGCAAACAACATGGTGTGACAAGTTTTAGTTTACAAGAGAAATTTGGGATCTGTGATCCAAACTGTGTTACCAGATTGTTTTGCTTATTGTAAGCAGGGTTTGATGTAATAAATAGATATATCTTGACATTAAATGCTGAAATAGATACATCATAAGTTTTGACGACTCTATTTTGTCCCAGCTGAGCATGGAATGTCAAGCGAATCCGTTGGAATTAACTCACTACTGGTTTTTCTAGTCGCCTTTGATGATTTCAGAATGAAATGAGCTTTGCCAGTATCTCGGAAACAAACGCTCGCTGATTTTACATATGGTGCAACTTTGAACAGTTACAAATTCTTTAGCTAGATAGTTTTATGGTATGCCATAAAATAAGAGACTGTTGATTTCTATTTACATATTCAAATACTTTTGTGTTGCTAACAAAACAGATAAACAAGAGGTTGCTAATTGTTTGCATAACAGCGTTTACATTCGTGGTACATGCAGCGTCGTGGTTGGCTGAAGTACTGTTCAATATATCTTCAGTTTTCTGAAGGATGTTTCAACATTCGAATTATGAAACAACTGAATAAGCTACTTCAGCTTTATCAGAGCGCATGGGCAGCCAGTTTACTTTTACTTCCGGTGATAGTTCACCTTTCATAAACAAACTGAATGGTGCCGGTAGCGATGTTGCTATGATCTACTTTGACGCAAATATTAGAATCTTTCTGTTATAAATTTCTTCAAATCATCTACATTCCATCGATTAAAGTCGTCCACTTTGAACGATTCGTCTAAGCTATCCGCCATGTTTCGCTTTGTTTATGAACGGGGAACATAGACATCTTACATTTAATATATGATGTCTATGGCGGGGAACTATCACTTTTCCCGTCATGCCTTGCGGGAAAAATAAAGCTGAAATAGCTTATTGTTAGCATGCTGGTGGTTAATAGATGAATTCAAGTGAATTTTTTGAATTCTGAATCATTCTAGTGAGGCACAGTGAACGAATCGTTATAGCCCGTAATGCAGTGTATGTAGGCCTATGTATTGTATAAGCACTTGTTATTTCTACTCAGAGGCGCTCCCGACTACAGAGCGGACACTGAATCGGAGTTTCACGCCGAAGCGCATGAGCAATTGCGAGTGAAGGACTTGCCCAAGGTCCCTACGCGACGGCTTGAGGTGGATTCGAACCCGCAACCCTCCGGCTGCAAGGCACCGAACATACCCCTACACCACCGCTCCAGTCCTGTCTCGCTGGTGTTTTCCAGTTGCACATGAACCCGTTTTTTCTAAATCTCATTTACAATTTTTTTACAGAGCTTCAGGTCTATATACATTAACATCAAACCATCTCTGTATATAACAAAACAGAGACACCATGAATATTAATATGACGTACATGGGTTTGAATCTGACGTCTTGAGTATTGATATTCTTGAATCTGTGGATAGGAAGTAAACGTCATGAATATTTATTTACATGATGGCAATCTATGTCTTCGTACGTATAAATAGGCTCTCCTGGGTACTTGTCAGTTTAACCACAGAATAGATAAAGCGTAGTTTAACGACCACCAAAAAAGATCTTTTAATTATAACTAGACGAGACCCCTGTAGGCCTACAGGAATGTGTTCACGACAGTTAATATCTGTCTTCTAATGACGACACTAACCCTAACTCTGACCCTCACGACTTCAAGTTTTATAGTCCATATCGGTTACGTTGAGCTTAAGCCTCGTTATGAGGGTCGGTTAGGGTCAGGGTTAGTGTCGTCCATGTTTCTAATGACGAAACGTTCAGGTTTATGACGTAATAGATAAGTTCTGACGTAACATAGAATTAAAATAACGTAGAATATGAAGAATTTTAAATGAGGTAATATATGAAGAATTTTGGTGGTCGTTAAACCGACAAGTATACCTTCTCCTGTTCAACGCATCTGCCAGCAAAACCACACATGGCCTATATACGTCCCATCAAATATGCATGGTCATGCTGGCAGTTAGATTAGTTTGGCTAAATGCCTTCGTCTGGGGAAGATATCATGCTGCTACCGTTGGCTCGTTAGCTACTGACAACAACAAAAAACAACCCATGAAAGCATTATTGCCAGAAATTAACTGCCCTCATTTTTGGGAACAATACTTAAGGTTGCCAGACGTCCGGCAAAAGGAGGACATGTCCTCCTTTTTGGCCTCATGTCCTCTCTCCAGCAAGCAAGGCTGAAACCCTGGAAAATGTCCGGCTTTTTGTATGCTTGTTGTATTGGGCTATAGGATTATTATTTCATGGGAGTTTTTAACGACTTTACACGCGCATATTGTGAGAAGTTCTATGCGTGAGTTACGTAACGAGGATTTGCTGTGGAGAGTTGGCTCCTTAGAGTAATACTGTGCGTAATCCAGAACGTGCAATTGATTGCTTAAAATAAATACTTTGCAACATTTGATAAAAAGCCTCGATTGATTTCATACAGCTTTCCAATGTGACTTCGTTTCTTGGTTACTTAGGATACCCTCTCACTCCGGAGTCTGGAGTGAAACATTCAATGCGTCCTCCTTAATATGTGTCCTCCTTAAGGCTATCCATGAATCTGGCAACCCTAAACAATACTGAAACTAGCCTATCGTATTTTGTATAAAAGAACATTGATGTTTGGCAGATATCGTTTGCCATGACATGCACGACTTTGTTTTTCTTGTCATTCGCAAGATAGCGCCAGCGTTCACTATAGATAAACATTTTACAGCTGGACCGTTTAGCTCCAACTTAGCCACTGCTCGTACTCTGGCAGTGCCAGTCTCAAGCCTGGAGAAAGGAGGAGGGCGACGTTAATCAGCTTTGTTACGACAGTGTCGTTAAACAGCAATTAACGGCTTAACTCAGCCACTGCACTACCTGTGGTAGTGCCAACCCCAAGCCTGTCTAAAGGAGGAGGGCGACGCTAATTTGTCGTTAAACAGTACAACCAGCCAACCAAGCACACTGATCGTCTTCGTACGTAATGGCAGAGCGTCGGTAAACAGAAGCTTTCCATTACACATGCAACTCCACCACCGCTCGTAGCCTATACTCTGGTAATGCCAGTCTCAAGCCTGGCGAAAGGAGGGGCAACGTCAACGATGTCGTTTATTAAGCACTCTATATGTACTACGGATGATATAGACCTTGTGGCGGAGAGCAAAGTACAGCTACAGGAGCTGACCAACAAAGTGGACTCCAGTAGCAAAAGACTAGGGCTCAGGATCAACGCCCAAAAGACTAAAACAATGACAGTGGGGAAAGGACAGGAGGCACTGGACATCAGATTGGGAGGAGAGGAGCTGGAGCAAGTAACCGAGTTTGCATATCTAGGAGGGCTTATTACAGAAGATGCCAGATGCACAAAAGACATCAAACGGAGAAGTACTCTAGCGTGTGCAATGTTCGGTAAACTAAATAAGATCTGGAAAGATAAAAGCATATCAACGAGAACCAAGATGAAGTTATACGAAACCTTTGTCATACCGGTACTACTATATGGCTCGGAATGCTGGTGCCTGAGGAGGGAGGATGAGAGGAGACTCTTGACGACCGAAATGAGCTGGCTGAGAAGAATAAAGGGCAGGAGCAAAAGAGATAGGATTAGAAATGAGGTGACTAGAAGAGAGCTGGGACAGACGGATACAATTGTCGATAGAATAAGGAAGAAAAGGCTAAAGTGGCTGGGACATGTGATGAGAATGGGCAATGACAGATTACCATCGATGGCTTTACACGGATATGTGGAGGGAACTAGGAGTAGAGGAAGACAACAAAAGACATGGATGGATAATATACGAGAGGATCTGGAGAGAATGAAGATGAACATTGCAGAAGCAAAGGAACAAATCAAGGATAGAGAATTCTGGAGACGACAAGTTGAGGACTCATCGTTGGCCTTGGCCTGACGGAGGAGAAACAAAGAAGAAAGAAGATGTACTACGTGGGGCGCGGTGGTGTAGTGGTATGTTCGGTGCCTTGCAACCGGAGGGTTGCGGGTTTGAATCCACCTCAAGCCGCCGCGTAGCCTACGGACCCTGGGCAAGTCCTTCACTCGCAATTGCTCATGCGCTTCGGCGTGAAACTCCGATTCAGTGTCGGCGCTGTAAGTTGGGGGAGCGCCTCTGAGTAGAAATCTTGAAGGGCGCTATAACAAGTGCTCATACATACATACATACATACATACATACATACATACATACATACCTCATACGTACATGGCATACATAAGACGTCGTTAATTAAGCACTCTATACTACTACAATCACGCGTAAAAACTCCGCCTCTGCTCGCACTCTGGTAATGCCAGTCTCAATAAAGTACCGATAAAGGAGGTAAACGCTAATCATCTTTGTCATGAAACAGCGTCGTTAAACAGCAACTAATTAACCAACCAATCACGCGTAAGTAGCGCTTTCGTTGGATATCTAAAGGTGCTATTTTAAGTGTCTTCCTCTATAAATACGTGTATGCCTAAAACACACAGTCGTATACATATTCAGTGCGACCACTCTCCATTTTCTGAAATCCCAAGATCTTGCCAAAAAATCCCAAGATTTGCCAAAAGTGTACAAATAAATCCCAAGTCGCTGAAAAGGAAACAGTTGTGATGAAATATAAAATGCATTTTAACTATCGCAATTATTCAAAAAATGCCGGACTAAGAACTGGCATAGGAAAAAAACAGGAGCATAACATTGAATTGACAAAATTAATTACACTGTCTGCGAGTTACAATAATAATAAACGTCTTTCAAACGCTAATTTTGAGCGAGTTTTTCTAATCTAATTCACTACCGTACCACTGTTGAAAGTACGGTAACAACTAGTCTGTATACACCTTAGAAAAATCCCAAGATTGCTATGCAAAATTCCCAGATGCGAAGTCGAACCCCTAAAATCCGAAGATCTTGGACAAATCCCAAGGAGCGGTCGCACTGTACATATTAAACAGGGCTAGATATAGCGCTTTCTTTGACTTCAGAAGGCGCTAAATCAACTGGCCGCTATAGGAGTTTCAGAAAGCGCGGAAACGGTAAAAGCTGTAGCCCAACGCGTGAAATATTGTGCAGATTTGCGATCAATTCCAATAATTTTTTATATCAGAGTTTATTTTAGAATAATTGATTGTACACAGGTAGCTCGCATTTAGATATAATTGGTTAGAAAAACTGCAGAAGAACTAATTCTGCAGTCGTAAAATATGTTTTACAACGCTCCGGATCAAAATAGAATCAGACGACGACATGAATTTGTGTAGGCCTATAATTGTATTCATGAGGTCTGTGGTCTGGGAAGGATTGCTAATTTGCTATCGATCGAGGAGAAAACCGCTAAAATTGGTTTCCAAAAGGTCTCGTTATCTGCAGGGGAAGAAGGGGTAAATTCGTCCTAGTGGCAGAATTTACCCAAGAGGTGTAAGGGATGGTACACAGTTCCGATAATTAATTTTTTAAATGCGATATTATATGCCCAATTACCCAGTTTTAATTTAAAACATAATTTTATAAAAAAAAATTACTATACATTAGATGCCAAAAACTTATTACAAGAGAGTCAAGCGTTATTATACGGACAGTTTTCAAATATTTTGGCCTGTAGATATTGTATCTGATTGTTGCATAATAATGATAGCTTATGCGTTGCATAATATTACCGCTTCAGTGGTATTTTCTAATACATTTGTGCATATACCTCGACTCTTTGGTTATGCGGGTCAAATCAGCCACGCTGACCGAATTACCCCATACGTCGGGGTAAAACCCCATTAAAAAACATTTTATTTAACAGGTGTTCTCCTCGTTACAAAGAAAAATAACCCCGCAGTATATTGTCCCTACCAAAGTCTACTATTTATTTGTGATTTTGTTTCATTTTAGCAGTCAACCAATGTTAATTTATTGCAAAAATAAGAAAATTGGCTGAAATTACCCCGGCTTCCCCTACACCTGGTTGTCTGTCTGCATTTGGACTCCATGCAGTGTGGCTGACTTCTTTGTATTTCTGGACTAGTAGCAAACGTGACAAAGATTTGCACGTTTACAATTAAGATGCAGGCCTAATTTCTTTTAACATGTGCCCGAGCTGACAGGCATCAGCATAATTATCTTATACGCGCAGTCGCAAAGCAATTGTGTTTTATTTTTTGGGACGCCACAGGCCCACAGTATATACTGTGTGAGTAACTCTTTGCTTTTTGCAAGCGATATAGCAGCTGCCTTTCTTACCAGACGTCGCAGATAACTGTCTGTGAGAGTACAAGACAAATTAGTGCCTGTTGTGAAGCAGACACGGGCTTTTACAGTAGACTTGAATGGACCCGATCCACTAATAGCCTGACGGCAGGTGGCGTTGCGAGGGTGATTTGATGACGTATGGACCTACCATGCAGCTGAATATCATCGATCGTCCGCAAAGGGTTTGTCCTCCATTACGCTCTCATGTTTTCGCAGCTGAGCCGTCTGCGTGTTATGAATTTTCCAGACGCGTCTGCTTATTGGACGAATGCGACGACGGCTTCAGGCGCTGTATAAATGTTTTTCATTTACGATACGTTACATTAAATTACGTTTTTTCATGTTGATCTTACAGATTTGGTTTGAAAAAGCAGGTTATTATAATATATAGACCGTCAATTGATGACTTGATCACTGACTATAATATATATACCTGTACAGTGTATATATAAGCCTACTGTATTTATATATATATATATATATATACACTGTGTATATATATACTATATTTATATTATATATATATACAACGCACTGGATATACAGTATAATATTATATAACACTGTATGTGGCTTTTATATATACAGTGGTCATATTGAAGTTATTTTTAGATTATTATTATTATCGGTGAGTTTGTTTATGTTGTTTTTAGGTGACCCGTAATTATGACCATTGCAATGAGTTCGTTGATTACGACCATTCCGTTTCATGTGTTCACGCATTAATGGACGTAGTTCTAATGAGCGACAATAAGACTTAGTGGGATAAGATCTATTTTAGGTTTTGTTTCTTACGCTATTCTCGAATTGTCATTGTTATTGCTCTGCCCAGCTGCATGTTCTCTGGCCTGGTTCTAACGTAGGCCTACTCGTATACGAAAGCTACTTAATATGACTAGGCCTATATAAGTGCAGTGTTTTAGACTTTTAGTTGTCAAAAAGAGCCGAGGGGTCGAAAGTTTTACAGTAGGCCTACACGAACGCAAGTCAAAATCTACTGTTGTTAATTTGTTGCACACGAAAAACATATAACTTATGATTTAAAAATTATCACATATCTAAATAGGTGTATGCTAAAAATTACACGAAACTATTTACAGAACTCGTACACTTTAGTTTACAAGAATAATTTCGAACTATAATTATAAAGATCAGACAATAAGAAACTTACAATACAATACAACTGTAGGCATACTTTGAAATTGCCCTCTTTCAAAAGGTCAGAAGTGCACACACGACGATGTCGCAGATACAATTCTAGGCCTATTGCAGAGCAACAATTGTGACTGAAGGACTGCTTGCTTGGTTGCTGTTTAACGACATAACGAAGATGATTAGTGTCGCCCTCCTCCTTTCTCCAGGCTTGGGACTGGCACTACCACAGGTGACTGAAGGACTTGCTCATGGTCCCTATTTACTCCCTACACAGTAACTGTCTCGGGCGAGGCTCGAACCCGTACTCTCCGCGTTACAGGTCGAGCGCTCTAACCTATCGGATACTCTGCCCCAAAAATTTGTTGCGACTCCCTTCCAAAAGCTGCTCAATGGAACCGTGGCTGAGTTTTCCAAGCGTTTTTGGCAACCCGCTGGTAGCAACTCATAGAGTCTTGGGGAATTCGCGTTTCCCATTCCCTCGTTTAAACGTTTTTTCCTTGGTCAGATTCCAGGTCAGGATTAAAAATGCGAAAATTTCCCAGCCGTTTCTACATCCGACAGAGTAGCGTTGGCCGCAGAGCTCGTTAATTAGTTAATTAGTTATTTAGTTCGTTAATTAGATACGTTTGATCTTACCCGTTTAGCTAACCATCTTCACTTTAGACGCTTAATTAAAGGCACATTTGAACAGAAAGGTCTGTCGAATTTGGACTCTTCTGCTTGCTTTCTAAGGTACATTTGGCAGACTTCACATGTGACAAGAGATATACACAGTTACAAAGCTCATTATTTTTATACCAAGCTCATTATTTTATACACAATTACAAACCGCATTATTTTGTCTTTATGTTAATGCTTAGCCTGATGTCGTTATCCTGGGCGTATGCTAGGGGTGGCTTTGGTTTTACGGGTTCGACACCCCCCACAAATAAATGCATTAGTGTAATTAAAACTGAAAATATACAAACATATGACCATTTCCAATGGAAAACACCCCTCAGAAAACTTAAAACCCTCCAGTGCTACGCCCTTGGCCCAAGTTGGTCGTTATGTTAATGTTTCACATTGGATTGGGTGCAATAGTTTGACGACACCTTAAGTCATCAAAGGTCGTTGGCATCGATACGAAAATTATTGTTGTGCAGTTTTCACCGTTGCATGTGTTAATTAATCTCGCGATTGTATCCAACAGTTTAACAATACCTTGTGACATCAAAGGCCGCTAACGACGCTAGGCGAAAATTCGTAAGGCCAGATGCAAGACGTTGGATCATTGGTTACGTGGTGTTTAGGGTACTGTTTCATAACGAGTTAGCGTCGCCCTCCTCCTTAAGGCTGGTGCCAGAGTACGAGCAGTGGCGAAGTGTCGGCCGTGAGTGTGTAAAGGTTTCTAAAATGTTATGTGTATTGTGCATTGTTCGCGATTACGTGTGCTGTGTTACTTATCTGTGTGTTGTTGTGTGATTGTGAGTGTGTGTGTGTGTGTGTGTGTGTGTGTGTGTGTGTGTGTGTGTGTGTGTGTGTGTGTGTGTGTGATGTGTGTGTGTGTGTGTGTGTGTGTGTGTGTGTGTTTGTGTGTTGGTCGTACAGAGAAGATGGATGGTCCCAGAGATTAATCGCTTTCGCACAATGCGATCTACATCGCGGTTATGCATGGCGCATCCGGTTTTCGAACCCAGATTGGGGAGGTAAAAAGCCGACGTGTTTTCCGCTCGACCACCTCTTCCAATTCCCAAGGCTCGTGCCTAAAGGTCATTCCTCACTTTCGAAGGGAATCGCAGGACAGACATACAGACACGGACAGACAGACGGACGGACAGACAGACAGACATGCGACCAGACAGACAGACGGACAGAGAGACATACAGTATGTAAGCATGGCAACTTGTGAATGAACAAACGAATATTATTATTATTATTATTTTATTATTATTATTATTATATTATTATTTATTATTACGCATTATTATTATTATTATTATTATTATTATTATTATTAGACAGACACGGACAGACAGACATGCACGCAGAGGGACGGACAGGCAGGCAAGCAGACAGACACACAGGCAGACGGACAGGCAGGAAGGCAAGCAGAGATAGGGAGTCGGACGAGTGTTAAAAGCGACCTGTAGGCTGTTTTATCGTCGGTAATGTTCATTCATGAGACGCAGAAACAAGGCGAGCAGTTATTACTATCCATTCACACTAGTCTGTCTGTCTGTTTGCCTGTCTGTGTCTGTCTGTGTCTGTCTGTGTCTGTCTGTCTGTGTCTGTCTGTCTGTGTCTGTCTGTCTGTCTGTCTGTCTGTCTGTCTGTCTGTCTGTTTGTCTGTCTGTCTGTCTGTCTGTATGTTTGTCTGCCCGCCTTCCTGCCTGCCTGTCTGTCCTTCCGTCTGTCTGTCTGTCTCTCTTTCGATCGACTCGACGCGGGCGGCGAAAGCGTTTGATCGAGCACTGTAATTGTCCGGTTAATTAGGAATAGTCTCTGCGGAACACACTGACGGCCACTAGACGGCGTCTACTCCAACCCCCTACCCCACCTTCCACCCCACCCCATTCCGCGAAGCACCCTGTCCATGGACCCATTTCCCTGCAACAGTCACCTACATTTTCAACCTTACGTACATGTACATCAATTAGTCATGAATTGTCGAACGTATAACGTAGGCCTACCACTCGCACACCCACACACGTATTCTAATTATATGGAAATGCAAACGGGTTTCTATGGCGACTTGTCAGTTTTAAATGAATTTATGGGCTGAGATTGTTCACCAGCGCTTCCCGTTTGAATGGGAGCGAGACCATTTAAGGTCACCTAAAATAGTATCTGCCTGTGTCTGTGTCTGTCTGTCCGTCTGCTTGTCTGTCACCCTGCGTGTACGGACAGTGCTTTTCCCAAGATTCAAATCTTTGAAATTAGCCAGCATCGGTATGCTAACCGGCATCCTCACACGCAGAGCTGCATGGGACGGATGCGCTCTAGCCAAAGTAGCGAACCAGGTCAGCTAATAATATTATACGGTGCATTTGTATTTATTTATTCATTCATTCATTCATACCGAGCATTTGTATAGCGCCATTTCAAGAAAACTACTCAGAGGCGCTCCCAACTCCAGTGCGGCCAAAAAGAACAGTCTTAACCCTGAGCAAATAACACAGGGGGGGTGGTCCCAGGAAAGAGGCGAAGCTTCATCTCAAACTTTTTCCGTATGGAATAAAAATTTGACCTTTTAGGTAGCACAGGGGGTTCACATCGTTTTGAGGAAAATGTGAGATGATATCTACACCGTTATGTTATACCCAATATACCCGATACCAGGGGGGTGGATGGCCGCTAGATTTTCGACTATATCTTATCCGTCATTTAATATCAGAGACACAAATTATACCATTCTATAGAGGGAATCCGGGGCTACATTTCTATGGTCACTGAGTTGACCTGAGACAACACGGAAGTGCTAAAAATAAATTATAATACGCGTAACATGCGTGAAAAATGGCTGAATGGAAGGACTCTTAGTTTTTTGTCTGTAGCGTATTCATTTGTCTTCCTGGAAGAGAAAACAAAGATACTAGTAAGTATGAGCATTGTGATTAATGAACTGGATGGAAAAAACCACAAAGGACCTGCTCAGGGTCAGCCAATTTTTAATGGCAAATAAGATATATGCTATAAATATCGCCCTGCCATCCAAGATTTCTTCCTCTCAGTGATGTGGTCTCGAGACCGCGGTCTTGGTCTCGAGACCGTCTCGAGACTATAAAAACATGTGTCTTGGTCTTGGTCTTTGTCTCGAATGTCGGTCTTGGTCTCGGTCTTGGTCTTTAAAGGTGCGGTCTTGGTCTTGGTCTTTGTCTTAAAGGTGTGGTCTTGGTCTTGGGCGTCTGGTCTCAATATTCGCTAATTTGGTCTTGGCCTTGCGCCTTTGGTTTGGCCTTTGAGGTGGGAACTAGAGTGGATTATTTGTTAAATGTTGTCGATATTTTCGGTTATTCAGGGTCTTCTGAGATAGCTTCGAATAATTATTCATGCGACTATGCGCCAAGGACAAAGCGAGAGAGGACTGCGTTGTTCGCCTCTTATCAGAAGCGACAAGAAAACGTTGAGGCACAGTTAAATATGACCTCTGGTGCTTTAGTGACTAGTTAGGCTTACACTAAAACAGTTTCTTGAGGCAAAATCGGTAGCCGGGTAAACGATGCAGACCAGGTATTTGGTGAGAAATTTTTCTCTACTGGCAAAGATTTTTTATTCCGCAACACCTGCACCTACTGAGATTGTCTTTAGCTGTAGTGTGCTCTTCATGAGACCTCGAAGATGTGGAGACAAAAACCATATGCTATAAATATAATAATGGCCGCTGCTGTTAAATATATGGGGAATATCGGAGTAACACTAAACAACTGAGAATTCGGTTTATGGTCTTTAGGCTCGGATCTTGGATCCTGGATTACAGCGGTCTTGGTCTCGTGCATCAGTGGTCAACAGGTTACATACAGTGACAGTCTCGGTCTAAGTAAATATGAGCATTGCGATTAATGGTCTGGAGGTCTTGAACCATGGAGGTCTCGGTCTTGGTCAGGATCAGCCGGTCTTGGTCTCGTGTCAAATAAGGTATATGCTATAAATATGGCTCTGCCATCCAACACTGCTTCCTCTGCTATCTCGCTCCCAACGAAACACGCCTTCGCAGCTGCTCTGCCTCCTCTCTCTGGTTTATGGCAACCGGACTATAGGACCAACACAGGATATCAGATATATGACACAGCGCTCGTGATTAAATTGGTGCCCTTCGCTTAGCTTTAGTGGAGCGCTTTAGAAATTTTGATTTTACGATCACGAACCACATACGAATAGGCCTACTAGATTTGTGCTTAGGGAAATCTAAACCAAGTTCTTCCGATGAAAGACGCTTCGGGCGTTTAACAACTACTGATCACCACACAGCGTTGTCATGGCACGTAGGCGTAGCTAGGGCCTACGTTGAGGCACGAGGAAGCAGTTGCCTCCTCTTGCTTTTTTGTATACTGGAATTTCGATTGACTAATGATCCCAATGACCAGGATTTTGCCAATGGTCTGTGAAGTTGCCTCCTCTTGAATTTAAGTTTCGCTAAGTGCCTGTCATGGCATAAATTCCTAGATGGATTCAGAACGCCGGACATTGCTCGGAGAGTGCCCCGAAATTCTAAAGGAAGACTACAGGATATCGTTTGTGCAACATAACAGGAAACTTCTGCGGAGTGCCAGATCACTCGCGTGCGAAAAGAAAAAGATTTCTTCTTAGTATCGCACAATTTCATTACAAAGCTCGTTTGTGCACGTTGCCTGCGTAAAACCGACACGCAAAAGACACAAAGGAACATGACATAATACAATAGAGAAATCATAACAATGTAACTAGATTTAGTATCACACTATCACCGCCTCTGAGATGTTTACTAAAACTCTGCAGAAAGAAACGTATAGACTATAGACGTACATAGGCCTAGATATAATATCATGTTATCAGCGCTTTTGAAGTTGATCATCATTCAAGTGCTACATGATTAATTAGGTACACGTATATAGATATATACTACCATACAAACACTGCTTTTGATATGTTCATTAGCAAGTTACATCAATGAAAGCTGAGCTTTTGTGGATCTAATATCACACGATTACTGCCTTTCAGATGCGAGATAAAGCTCCACGCAAGTAAACCAGGTATAGCCTAGGTGGACACCTAACACGTATAAAATCAAGTGTTTTTGTTACTCATATTCTTGGCTTAATTAGGTTATTTGCCAAGACGAGAACGAAATTCAATTAAAAGAAATCCAACGCTGCGGAAACGAGAAGCGAGATAGGCCTATATACGACTCTCGACTTGCTGGAGTGTCCGAATTAAAACTGAGAGGCAGTCGCTCGCGTTGTCTATTTCGAGGGTTTCAAGACAGGAGGTTCCTCCAGACAGGAAATGAAACAGGTTCTTAATTTCCGTTTCTTTCCCGCCCTTTCCATTCACCTGTTTACCATGGAGACAGAGAGAGAGAGAGAGAGAGAGAGAGAGAGAGAGAGAGATAGAGAGAGGAGAGAGAGAGAGAGAGAGAGAGAGAGAGAGAGAGAGAGAGAGAGAGAGAGAGAGAGAGAGAGAGAGAGAGAGAGAGAGAGAGAGAGAGAGAGAGAGAGAGAGAGAGAGAGAGAGAGAGAGAGAGAGAGAGAGAGAGAGAGAGAGAGAGAGAGAGAGAGAGAGAGAGAGAGAGAGAGAGAGAGAGAGAGAGAGAGAGAGAGGCAGTCGGTTTCACTGAGTGCTCGCTATTAGCCTCACAACTGTGTGATAAAAACAGCCCTCGGTATTGCACATTTGAAAAGGCTGACATTCATCTGACATTTGAACGCAGAGAAACGTCTCGCGTTACGATTGAAAGCGACCGGACCATGACAAAGCTCTGTTGAGCAATAATATCCGGCCACAAAGATGGTGGAACAGATCGGTGCATATAGCCTAGAGCTGTACCGATATCGCTTTTTGCCGATTATGCCGATACCGCGTATAGCCGATTATTAAATTGCCGATACCGATACCGCGTATTACCGATTATTACACTGCCAATACCCAATTTATGAGACCGAATATTTCATTATTTGTTTAGTCAAAATGCTCGGTTTCGAAACATAAACCAGTAATCTATCGCCACAACTATAAGGATGGACGCTTAAATTAAGTTGGGAAGTTGTTAACGATAATGTTTTAATGCGTAAATAATAATGGACGTAAAACGATAGATTAAAATCGATGAAAAACTTGGAATATGCAATAATTCAAGTAAAACTATTAAATTATAACACAATTTTGACATCGGCACCGATTAACCGATTATTTCTGCCGATACCCGATTATGCCGATTGTTCTAATAATCGGCCCGATTACGCGTATGGCCGTTTAATTGGTACAGCTCTAATATAGCCCCCTCTTCAAGCCGGACACTAGAGACCGAGTCCAACCTGCCCCCGTTAAATTCGGACAATGCACTCCCTGGAAACTGGCCCAACATGTTTTGAAAAT
>JACEVL010000770.1:472500-482500 GCA_020284085.1 Aporrectodea caliginosa
TTAAAATATATGAGCACGAAATATCGAGCTGACTCTGATAATGAGCTTTGTGGCTAATTAGGAAAATCTGGTTACTATAATTCTGTTTAGAATCAATAAATCCATCCATCCATCCATCCATCCATCCATGCATCCATCCATCCATCCATCCATCCATCCATCCATCCATCCATCCATCCATCCATCCATCCATCCATCCATCCATCCATCCATCCATCCATCCATCCATCCATCATCCATCATCCATCCATCCATCCATCCATCCATCCATCCATCCATCCATCCATCCATCCATCCATCCATCCATCCATCCATCCATCCATCCATCCATCCATCCATCCATCCATCATCCATCCATCCATCCATCCATCCATCCATCCATCCATCCATCCATCCATCCATCCATCCATCCATCCATCCATCCATCCATCCATCCATCCATCCATCCATCCATCCATCCATCCATCTATCCATCCAATCATCTCCGATCGTTGACCAGATATCATGCATACATCGATCGCATTTTCCATCGTCGCTGTAGTCCGTCAGCGATCATATCATTAATTGGTCGATGTCAGAGGACCATATCGTTCAGCATTGACACCGCCATCAACGCGGCGGCGTAGCGGTACAATATACCGTTACATCACCGCGTCACCACCACAACCACAACCACCACCACTATGTGATGGTCACTCTCGTCACCACAATCCTCATTCTCATGATCATTCATCAACGTCATCGTTATCATCATCACCCCGCTACAACCACTATCGTCAGCATCATCGTCACCATGGCAATCATTGTCATCGTTTAGCAGCAGTTTTCGCTTGTTCTCTGGCATTCGTGATGTGACGATAGGTATGGGAGTCGCAGACAGAGAAAAACAATAACATTCTCAACAAAACAAAACAAAACAAGAGGCCATTATTAGAAAAAAAACCAATATACTTTCCTCGGTCAATATGAACGAATCCTCTCTCACCGTGCTCAAATGCTCCGCATGTCTGCCTGTTTGTCTGTCTGTTTGTCTGCCTGTTTGTCTGCCTGTTTGTCTGCCTGTTTGTCTGTCTGTTTGTCTGCCTGTTTGTCTGCCTGTTTGTCTGCCTGTTTGTCTGCCTGTTTGTCTGCCTGTTTGTCTGTCTGTTTGTCTGCCTGTTTGTCTGCCTGTTTGTCTGTCTGTTTGTCTGCCTGTTTGTCTGTCTGTTTGTCTGCCTGTTTGTCTGCCTGTTTGTCTGCCTGCCTGTTTGTCTGCCTGTTTGTCTGCCTGTTTGTCTGTCTGTTTGTCTGCCTGTTTGTCTGCCTGTTTGTCTGCCTGTTTGTCTGCCTGTTTGTCTGCCTGTTTGTCTGCCTGTTAGTCTGCCTGTTTGTCTGTCTGTCTGCCTCTGCCTGATTCACTGCCTGCATCCGTATCTGTGTTCATGTCACTTTGTTAATCTACGTGTTTGCGTGTATGTGCGTGTGTGTCTGCCTGTTTGTCTGCCTGTTTGTCTGCCTGTTTGTCTGCCTGTTTGTCTGTCTGTTTGTCTGCCTGTTTGTCTGCCTGTTTGTCTGTCTGTTTGTCTGCCTGTTTGTCTGTCTGTTTGTCTGCCTGTTTGTCTGCCTGTTTGTCTGCCTGTTTGTCTGCCTGTTTGTCTGCCTGTTTGTCTGCCTGTTTGTCTGCCTGTTTGTCTGCCTGTTTGTCTGCCTGTTTGTCTGCCTGTTTGTCTGCCTGTTAGTCTGCCTGTTTGTCTGTCTGTCTGCCTCTGCCTGATTCACTGCCTGCATCCGTATCTGTGTTCATGTCACTTTGTTAATCTACGTGTTTGCGTGTATGTGCGTGTGTGTCTGTCTGTGTGTCTGTCTGTTTATCTGTGTTTCTGTGTGTATGTCTGTGTGCATGTATGTCTGCGTGTGTGTCTGTCTGTGTGTATGTCTATGTTTCTGTGTGTGTATCTGTGTGTATGTGTGTATGTCTGTGTGTCCGACTGTGTGTCTATCTGTGTGTATGTCTGTGTTTCTGTGTGTATGTCTGTGTGTCTGTGTGTATGTCTGTGTGTCTGTGTGTGTATGTCTGTTTGTCTGTGTGTATGTCTGTGTGTCTGACTGTGTGTCTGTGTGTTACTGTCTCTCTCCTCTCCCTCTCTCTCTCTGCATCCATCCATCGATCCATTCATCCATCCATCCATCTCCATCCATCTAACTCCAGATGAACTCGCGCGCTTTCTCGTCTGCTCCTCCACAGGAATATTAAGTGCCACCTATCGGCCGTCGTCTGCCCGTCTTCCCTCTGGCATGTGGTGCCGCTCCTCCTCCTCATCCACATCCGCCTGCCCGTCGTCGTCAATAGCCATCCTGGGACGGACGATGGTCAGCGCCCGTCTTTATCAGACCCAGGAATCACGTGTATGCCGGTCTCGATCCGCCTTCGTTGGTCCTCGCCAGGATCGCTAAATGCCAACTGAAGCGTCTCTATGAACGGAGGTAAGTGGAAGATGCCAGCGTTGAGTGCGTATTTGCAGGGACTTCTGAATCCGTGCTTCTTCTTCTTGACTTCAACGATGTAGTCTTACTTCGTTGACCTGTGCAGAGTGCGTTTATAAATAAGCTGTGGAATACGGTAGGTGATTGGTTAGAGAGTTCAACTTGGTGACGAGGAGAGTAGGGATTCGATCCTGCACTGATGCTATATAAATTCTAAGAATGAATAAATGAATGAATGAGGCGGTTACTATGTATGGACTTTGAGCAAGGTTTGAAACTCACAATTGCTCAGCGCCATAGATTGATGCTTGCTCGCTTTATAAATGCTATAATAATAATAATAATTATTGTTATTAGGGTTATGGATTTTAACGATGTAATTAATCGATTAATCGTTAAAAATTTTAATCGATTAATTCACACGTGAAACTAGATGTATGCGCAAAACCTAGGCATACCACCGATTAGCCGATCCGCAACATTTAAAACAAATAGTGGCTGATTAAATCGAAATTCAAACCTGTAAAGATGGCGTAACCATCGTCAACCCTGGCGCGCATATATGAAAGAATGCATCATTTTTGTATCAGCCTTAGTTAAAGGCTAACTGAGCAACGTCTAGTGCGAATCTGGCGCAGATGCTAATGAATGCAACTTGTCTCAGAGACTCTGAACATCCATGCCATCTATTAGCTTTCGATTGGAATTCGTTGGTTGGTTCTACGTGTGTGCGTGTGTGCGTGGGCCCGCCACCGGTGACTCTTCTAGCATACTGTGCATTGTTTTGCTAAATGATATAATACTTTCGTTCGTAATGACACTTAACATCATAATAGGCCTAGGCTAGAGCGGAGAGTGCCTCTGATTAGGTCTCTTTAAGAGGCGCTATATGAATTCTCAGAATGAATTAATGAAAATGAAATGTAAATCGTCGAAATTTCTCAGTGCCACACAGGGAGACCAGCTATAGGCTATCAATTCAAGTCAACAATAGCCAGACTGCTTTGTCAGTTCTGGTGCCAGGTCAGAATCCGGGGAGGCAGAGGCACGTTTGATACACATTGTTAGCACACTCTAAGAAGTTCCTAAGATGGAGCCTTTTTTGCACTTGTAATTGTAATTAGTAACTTCTATCGGGCCTCTGTCTAATGCACAAGGCTTCAACCGATGGCAAACGAAAACAAAGCCGTGATCAGGTCAACATCCAGAAGACCAGTCCGTAAGAGAGGCAGCCTATGGTGGAAGAGCAATTTGAAATCGGGAGTTTTAAGCTGAGAATGACATGACACAAGTGACTGACCAGAACGGACAGACACAGGGAGAAAATGGTGGCTTTGAAGACCAACTGAAACCACAGACCTGTCAGACCGTGCGGAACGAAAATTCAGCGTCCGAATTTACCCACATGGTACGCAACAACGATCCACGCAACCAACCGACCTTATAAGACTTTCCCCAAAATACTATGGTTAGGGATAGTAGAAATTCACGAAGTCACGGAAGCCGTGAATTCCGTGATTTTCGGCATTTGTCGTGAATGCCTTCAATATCTACAAAAGCCGTGAATGCCGCGATTTAGGCCTAGTTCAAATTTTTTGAAATTTGCTTCGCAGTTTTACATACAAGAACTTGGCGCAATGTGTAATGATGGTCTACAATTTATTGCAGAAACTAAGACTTATGCCAAACGTTGACTCTGACACTTCGCGTGACATTAAACAGCTACAGCGCGTCGCTTCTTTGATCTATGTTATTGCTATGATTACATTAATTAGATCTTAGTAAATACAAACGCGATTTAATGCACGGCGCTAACACTAACATTTAATAGATAGCTACGGCGTCGTTTCTTTCTTATTATTTTTGCGTTATTGTTTGTCGGATATTAGCGTGATTTCATGCCGTGAATTTACCGTGAATTTTTCGTGATCTACGCCCATTTTTGTAAAATGCTAACGGTAATTTTGAACTTTTTTGCCGTGAATTTCCACTATCTCTAACTATGGCCGATAAAGAAAGACCAAAAGTACCAGCGTAGTGCTTTTGATAACCATGTCTGGTGTAGCGTGCCTGGTGCAGTAGTTAGTAGTTTCAGTTTAAGGACACTGTGGGATAACAAAGATCATTAGCGTCGCCCTCCTCCTTTATCCAGGCTTGGGACTGAAAGCGAGCAGTGGCGGAGTGTGTGCAGTGCGGTTAGTGCTGTGTGTTATTCGTAGCGTGTCTAGGTTTGTTTCTCAAGGGTAGTGCAACCGGCGTCATGCATGAGGTTGTCTGGTAGCTTCTGGTGTATTGTGTCGAGCGCAGTATGTCTGTTGCAGCGTGTCTACTGCAGTGTGTCCAGCATTGTGTTTCTAGTTTTGGATATCTAGTTTAGTGGATAACTAAGTGCATGGCTAGCTTAGGGAAGGACGTATCTGGCAGATGTTAACCCTTTTCATACAGCAGCGCTCGACGAGAGTTCGCACATACAAACACATACATACGTACACACACATACACACATATATACACATACATACATATACACACATACATACATATACACACATATATGCACATATACATACATACACACATTCACACATACAAATACACACATAAACGCACGCACATACACACACCACACGCACATATATATATAATATATATATATATACACATCTCGTATTGGAACCACTGATGACGTCAACGGCGGGAACGGTCCGCATCACCAGCAGTTGAAGCATCCTTATCTTCTTCATCATCAGCCTCTCATCAAAAGGTCGCTCCGACAACTCGCACAACCTCATAGGGGCGCTGCAGTATGAAGCGCCACCCAGCGACCGATCAACGCAAACCGGAAGCAGTCGTCTGGACGCTGTTGACACATCATTGGCGCCGGCGCGAATTCAGAAACAGTGCGTCGAATCTCGGATTGTTTGCAGAACGGGACCACGAATAAAACGCCGTTGACCAAGATAATAATTGTCGTCAGCAGAATAACGTCAAATGTTTAATTGCATTACCGTAATTGCAAATTTATAAACTTATATCTAACCTAATGTAAGCTAACCACTTCTATAGCGCAGTTATCATGATGTAATGTAATGTAATTGAACATTTATATAACCCCTTCAAGATATCTACTCAGAGGAGCTCTCTGCTCTAGCCTATATGATGTTACATCAGTTAGCAAAATAATGCACAGTAGGCTGAAAGAATCACCTGTGGCGGACTCACGCACACACTTGGAACCAACCAGCGGATTCCCGTCAACAACTGAAGATGGCATGAGTGTTCGTAAAATTTCAATAACGATGATCGCTTCAAGTGAAATCGTAATAAAAATATCATCACCCACTGAAAAACCAGATCGAAGTCCGATAGCTCAGAGAAACCCGAAGACAGGGTATGATGGGTCTTGATGATGATGATTCTGATGATTTCTCTGTCCGAAGGCAGGTCCATTGGCATTGTTACCCGGGGATGTGATTAGTGAGGTGGTTTCCCGCAGTGTGATTTTCGTTAACGATAACGATAACGAAAATGTTCGTTAACGAAAATAAAATGACTTCGTTAACGATAACTATAACTATAACTAAAAAATATCATTAACTATAACTATAACTATAACGAAAATAACACTAACGAAAATTCATCTTTATTTTCGTTAATACAAAAAATAAAAATAGGAAGTGCAATATGGACGATTCGACATAAATGAGAACGAAAAATGCGAAATTTTTATTGTGAAATTTGTCAGTTACTTTGGAAACTCGTGTATTCATGAAGCTGACTGTACCCATGCTTCAAAGGTTTTCATAGTTATGAGTAAATTGTGAAACAGCGTATTAATACGCACAATTTTGCTTATAGACTTAATTATTGTAACTAAGTAGTAACTAAAATTAACTAAAATAAAAATCCATTAACTATAACTATAACTATAACTAAAAAAATAATACTAACTATAACTATAACTATAACTAAAATAAAAATCATTAACTATAACTATAACTATAACTAAAATAAAATCTGTAAGGAAAATCACACTGGTTTCCCGTTGCCTTCCTCACAGATAATAGTGGGTGAGCAACTTGTCTATGGTCGCTGTATACTTCAGATTCGACACAGCGACTCTCCGGTTGCAAGGCACAGAACATTCCGCTACAACACCGCGTCTGGGTATATGTATGTTGAAAGAGATGAGTCTAATTTTAGACCTGAACTACGTCAAAGAATTGACCGAAAGAATTGACTGGATTGGACAGCAAATACTACGACTTTTGACCAGCTACCGAGAAAGCCCGAGAACCCAAAACTGTTCGGCTCTGTTCGGAACGCAACAAGAGCCCATTGATCGAGTACAGTATCCATTTATATGAGGGATGAGCAGAGAACAGAGAGATTGTTCGGCCAACGTCACCTCAAGAGAGATGCATCAGAGTGTAGAGCACACGTGCGCCATGTCAAGACGCTGGAAAAACAACCTTTTTCAATCTGACTGATGAGAGGCTCTAATAAGACACGATATAAAAATGTTCTGTTACATTACATTGACTGACAACTGACAACTTTTATTTCCAGAAGCACAATGCATATAACAATTAACAACAATTATAACTTGACTATTACCTCGGATTATCAGAGATTAATTTCTCGGATCTTTACTGCGGGTGGCTCGGTCGCATTATAAACGTGGAGTACAATACAACACACAATACAACACATCACAATACAACTGGGGCGCGGTGGTGTAGGGGTATGTTCGGTGCCTTGCAGCTGGAGGGTTGCGGGTTCGGATCCACCTCAAAGTCGCCGCGTAGGGACCCTGGGCAAGTCCTTCACTCGCAATTGCTCATGCGCTTCGGCGTTAAACTCCGATTCAGCGTTCGCGCAGTAGTCGGGAGCGCCTCTGAATGGGAAATCTGGTTGGGGCGCTATAACAAGTGTTCAAATACAATACAATACAATACAATACAATACATATCAGTGCATTGGCTAGGGAACAGGGAAGACCCAAAAGGGGCACAAGCCCCGCTTAATTAGGGTCACCCTTTTTAACAATAATCATTTATGGCTGGTTACATCACATTACATCACATTACATTCGTAAGTAAGTAAATAACTATACAAGTGTTCTTTTATCTTACATAGCATCACATTACATTCATAAGTAAGTAATTAGCTATACAAGTGTTCTATTACATTACATGACATAACATTACATTCGTAAGTAAGTATATAAGTAGGAATATCCCTTAACAGACCAACTGTTAACCTTACTTTGGTGTACAAACAACGTAGCCTCACAGACTCAGTTATCTAATCAAGACAGTCAGAACATTCTATCTTGATCAACCCTTATGCATCATTCCAGTGATAAAGAATTTTTAGCATCAAGCCATCTGCCGGAGGAATGATTCGGTCATGGACCCGAAGGCGGAGAGAGTAGATATAGGCCTATGGAGTTTTCATATCGGAACTACACGAATTTCGCATAGGCTATTCGCTTAGTCGCCTGTGTCACATCCAATGATACCCTAACATTGATAGCAACTGTAACATTAGTCTATAATTGTATTTTTAAAACCTGTACCTGGTTGCGGTTTGACAACAGGTTTTCTTATTAAACGTATATATATATATATATATATCGTTCTCAACTGATCCGTTTCAAATCCACCGCTGTCTGTCTTTCTGTCTCAAGGGACTGATCTTCCGAATGTCATCTGAATACGGCTTCAGTTTGTAGCGCCATCGGTCGATGCCTTGTGCATTAGACAGACTATGGCTACAGAAGTTTCTGTTCATAATGATAGTACGTGAAGCTACAGACCTTCATACACTGATAGATTTACTCTTGATCCGCTGGCTTAGTCATGTCTGGCTGGGTCGTAAATCTTCACAGATCGTGAAAGAACTTCCTTAAAGTCCCTAAACATTAAACGTCTGCGGGGAGGTTCGCATCCATAATCTCTTCGTTACAAGCGGAACGTTCTAGCATATATCGGATATGTGATCTAGGCCCACACACTGTTTGTAAGGTTAGTAAGAAGATGGTATACGCACAATAGTAATAATAATAATAATAATAATAATAATAATAATAATAATAATAATAATAATAATAATAATAATAATAATAATAATAATAATAATAATAATAATAATAATAATAATAATAATAATAATAATAATAATAATAATAATAATAATAATAATAATAATAATAATAATAATAATAATAATAATAATAATAATAATAATAATAATAATAATATTAATAATAATAATAATAATAATAATAATAATAATAATAATAATAATAATAATAATAATAATAATAATAATAATAATAATAATAATAATAATAATAATAATAATATGTCAGTCCATCCCGCTATCTATTGCTCTGCCATTGGACTTGACTTCTGGAAATTTACCTGATTTGCTAATGCTTTTCGTTTCGTCATTGTTTTATGCTGTTTATTTTCGCTGCCCGCATCGTAATCATCATCATCATCATCATCATCATCACCATCATCATCATCATCAAAATCTATCCATGACCAGTGAGATTACGAGACAAATCTAATTAGTATGCGAACAACATTCTGATTTTTCATTCATTCATTCAGAGCATTTATATAGCGCCCCTTCAAGAAGCTACTCAGAAGCGCTCCCGGCCCAGCCATGACTATAAATGTTTTCCTCAAAGTGTCATTACGAACGAAAGTATTACATCAGTAATCAAAACAATGCAGAGAAAGCTTAAAGAGTCACCATTGGCGGGCCCACGCACACACGTGGACAGGGCCGGATTTAGGGTGGTGGGGGCCTATGGGCGCCCAATATGGTGGGACCCTTTTGTGCATCAATTTTTTTGTCTTTATTGATGCGCAGTCTCCGACAGGAACAATCATAATTATACCTATAGCTCAAATCTCCCTCCCCACTGCCTAGCTCCCTTCCCTCCCCTCTATCGCTGATAATTTATGTAACTTCTTTTGGACAAATCTGATCCCTTCCCTTCACATTACAATCTCGTTTAGATACACACGCCTCCAGCACTTATTCACTCCCCACTCACAACCCTACTCCTCCTGCCTCCTAGTAATCATTCCCAATTCTCTTGCCTCTGAAACAGAAGACCCGCTCCTCCTAAATTATCTTCCCAACAAGCATTAACTTGATCCTATCCGCACATCTTCTTAAAGGACTGTGCCTCTTTCTCGTCCCTGTTAACACCGAAATCTCTCACTTTCTACCGGCAACGTCCCTGTCATGCTCTTTAAGCACTTTCTCGTCTCTCCTCTTCTCAAAAGAGCAACTCTTGACTAGGAAAACCTATCTAGCTATAGTCCCACCTCTCATCTTTCCTTTCTATCTAAGTTAACTGAACGAATTGTCCTTACTAGGCTAAATGATTGCCTCTCTTCAAACTCACTCCCCAATCCCACCAATCTGGCTTCACTAAACGCCACTCCACAGAAACTCTGCTTGCCTCTCTGTAAGCTTACAATAAACTGGAATCTGATGTCAGCCACCAGGA
>JACEVL010000770.1:487500-497500 GCA_020284085.1 Aporrectodea caliginosa
TAATTTTTTTGTTTCATATCTAATTTTAGAGTCTGACGCGGTCATATGTCTGCTTTCTAGTCTTGCCTCGTAGACCAGTGAGCAGTCGATCTAATCTCCAGTGAAGAACTGAAGAGTCAAGGCAATTTCGAGACTTGCCTTTGTGGAGAACTGAAGAGTCAAGGCTATTTCGAGACTTCCCTTGTGGAGAACTGAAGAGTCAAAGCAACTTCGAAACTTGCCTCGTGAAGAACCGAAAAGTCAGGTCAATTTCGAGACTTGCCTCGTGTTAAGTGATCAGTCAAGGCGATCACATTCTTGCATATTGAAGAAGTGAACAGTCGAGGCAACCGAAGGAGGAAGAAGCGGAGCAGTTGGAAGACGAGGAAAACGAGGAGGAAAAGGGGAGGAAGAAGAGGAGGGAGGCTGAATCATCTGCGGAGAGATCAAACCCGCATCAGGTGTTGCTGTTTCTGCTGCTGAAGTCCATTGAACCTGTTCAGGTAGGCATTGAATGCTTTGTAGACAACGCGACACCTTACGACCGACGATACGTATAAATAATAATTAGTAGTAGCTTAATAATATACGACGTGCAGGAGATTACATGTGTAAAGTGCACAATGACGTATACAATATAAAATGCACAGCAGAGTACCAGTTTACAACGTATGCGAATGCGTAATCGTAATCTCTAAACTTCTAAAGCGCCACTCGAAAGCCAAGCGCAGGGCACCAGCTTATTCACGAGCGCTGCATCTAGTCAGAGGGGTTGTCCAAAAGAGTAGTCCGAGGGAGGTCCGAGTCCGGTTTCCAGAGGATCAGAGAGGGCACAGCAGATGTTAAGGCGGGTGTCTTTTAGGTCGAGGATTGAAAGGTACAGGATCGAGTCAGAATAAGAGTTCTTGAAAAGGAGAGACTTTAGTTTCGAGTGGAAAGCCTTGGAAATACGTACTATATACGATGTACAAGAGCTACAACTTACAAGTGATCACTATGTACAATGTAAAACAGCGTTCATGTATACAATGTACACGAAAATACACTGTACACCGTGTACCAGAGCAACTCCCGTAGACGTCAGTGACCGACTGTTCCGGTGTATTGTGATTTTTTAAATTGCGATTGCATTCTAAGCAACCGTAGAAGGATGTCGCGGGTAATGGGACAACGGCGCCAAGCGAATAATGGGATAAGAGTTTAGATATATGCAACTAATTAACTAGCGTCTGCATACATACATATATATATATCATATATAGAGAGAGAGAGAGATTATAGATATAGAGATATATAGAGGAGAGAGAGAGACAGACAGACAGACAGACAGACAGACAGACAGACAGACAGAGACAGAGACAGACAGCCAGAGAGAGAGAGACAGAGACAGAGAGAGAGACAGAGAGACAGAGAGAGAGAGAGAGGCAAAGAGAGAGAGAGAGAGACAGAGATACAAACAGAGAGAGAGACACAGAGAGAGAGAGAGAGACAAAAAGAGAGACAGAGAGTATGACATACAGAAAGACACACAGACAATGAGAGAGAGAAAGAGAAAGACAGAGGCAGAGAGACACGCAGAGACAGGGACAGAGAGTGAGACAGAGAGAGTGAGAGAGAAAGATAGAGAGAGAGAGCGCATTGCGTTATACAATATTTAGCAACAACATGGTCGTTTAATCCCGCAACGTGGCAAATTGGACTGACAGTGGCGGAGTTTCAATCGTAATGGGTAATGTAATGTAGTTGAACATTTATATAGCGCCCCTTCAAGATATCTATTCAGAGACGGTCTCTGCGCAGTATCTGTTTAACATCGCTTTGTCGAAACGAAACGACGATATTTAGCGTCGCCCTCCTGCTCTATAGATGCTTTGGACTGACGACTGACGACACCAAAGCCTGGATAAAGCAATACGGCGACGTATGCTGTTTATAAATAACTGCTATGTATGCATTTTTACAAGATGACTGGTCGTGACTTGATATAAGTGATCTACTGTGGTGAATAACAAAGTTGATTAATTGATTGATTGATTGATTGATTGATTAATTGATTGATTGATTGATTGATTGATTGATTGATTGATTGATTGATTGATTAATTGGACTGTTGACAGTCACATTTATGCGGAATGCCAAAATGCAACGCCGAATTGATCTGTAGTTGGTCGGACAACATGGATTGAATCCCTCTTTGCAATTGACCTGACTGGACCTTCTGATTGTATGATTGCTGCTTTTAAGATTGATCTTCCGCTTGGCCTGGGTCGTGAGCGCCTCTGATCGATTGAAGGGGCGATATAAATTGATTGATTGATTGATTGATTGATTGATTGATTGATTGATTGATTGATCGATAGATTGATTGATTGATTGATTGATTGATTGATTGATTGATTGATTGATTGATTGATTGATTGATCGATTGATTGATTGATTGATTGATTGATTGATTGATAGATCGATTGATTGATTGATTGATTGATTGATTGATTGATTGATTGATTGATTGATTGACTGACTGACTGACCTGACTGACTGACTGACTGACTGACTGACTGACTGACTGACTCACTCACTCACTGACTCACTGACTCACTGACTCACTGACTCACTGATTCACTGACTGACTAATTTATAAACAATAACAATAATCATAAAAAGTTAAAGTTACAATCAGCAATAACATATCTGTATCAACCAAAGGAATTGTGTCAGATAATGCAGCGAGACATTTCTGCCTGGCACCGCACAGGTGAGACAGTCACCTTGACCTTATTCGCAACGCACCATAAACGACCTTCTGCACCCACCGCCTGCTTGGCACCGGTCATCAATCACGCACCGATGCCTTGCGATGCTGTAACGGCTGCTGGTGCTAAGCCCCTCAGATGCCATGGCCGCTGATGCATGGACCGTGCAACCTGTGGGGTTCCATAGAATGGCAGGCTCTGTATCAATCTTCGCTGCTTCTATAGGACTCCGCGGGAGTCTTCTTAATCAGCGTCCAGTTGATTTAGTACCGCTCCTCTCCCGGAGATGGATCTCTGTATCACGGAGCAACTGAACCACAGGCAGCTTCATAAAGGGCGAGTCGGAAACGGGTAAACTCGTGTTGGAACTGGTTGGAAGCGTAATTGTAATCGTAAACTAGACATTTCTAAGTTATTCAGAGGGGATGTCCCGTGTGGCTATTGTAAGACAAGATCTACAGTTGCAGGAGACCAGAGAGAGACTCAGAGAGAGAGAGAGAGAGAGAGAGAGAGAGAGAGAGAGAGAGAGAGAGAGAGAGAGAGAGAGAGAGAGAGAGAGAGAGAGAGAGAGAGAGAGAGATAGATAGATATATAGAGAGAGAGAGAGAGAGAGAGACAGAGAGAGAGAGAGAGACAGACAGACAGACAGACAGACAGACAGACAGAGACAGACAGAGACAGAGAAACAGAGAGACAGCGAGAGAGGCACAGAGAGCGAGAAAGAGACAGACACAGACACAGACACAGACACAGACACAGAGACACAGAGACACAGAGACACAGAGACACAGAGACACAGAGACAGACAGATAGAGAGACAGAGACAGACAGACAGACAGAGGGCCCGAGAGAGCCAGAGAGAGACACAGAGATAAAAAATATGAGAGAGAACTGTTGTTGTGTATGAGCTGGAAGACACGGGAGAACGGAGTTTTGGATGAAACAGGGTAAGATTTCTTGAAAACGTGGGACTTTAGGTCTGAATGCATATCCCGTGACGTGATAGATGATATGCTTGAGAAAGATTACGGTGGATGAGCGACCTCGAGTTTTAAATTAAATCTAGGCCTATGTCTTAAATTGATATTACGTACTTAGGAAACAACCAGTTAATAGTCAACGACGACAAGAAGATACAACGGCATCATCATCATCATCATCATCATCATCATCATCATCATCATCATGGGGGGTCCGGTGGCGCGTTGGATAACATCTGGCGAAGAGTGCGAGAGGTACCGAGTTCGAGCCCCGTTAGGGCGGATTTGCTTTGTAGGCTGCTATTAGCGCCGTGTATTGCAGGCTGTCTGTTCTGTTAGTAGTTAACTAGTTAAGATTGTTTCAATTGCATAACATGTAAATGTACAGCGCAGTGCGTTTGTCAGGCGCTAAATTAAAGAAAGATATTATTATCATCATCATCATCATCATCATCATCATCATCATCATCATCATCATCATCATAAACGATTGATTGATCATCATCATCATCATCATCATCATCATCATCATCATCATCATCATCATCATCATCATCATCATCATCATCATCATCATCATCATCATCATCATCATCATCATCATCATCATCATCGTCGTTGTTGTTGCTGTAATTATTATTATTATTATTGCCATTATTATGCATTTATTGCGCGTCACTATCTATTGACCAAGCATCAGTCAATGACGCTGTGCCTTTGTGAATGAATGACTTGCTCAAGGTCCCTACACAGTGACCATCATAGATGAGGCTCCAATAAGTTCTCTCCGCGTTAACCCTTAGGAGGTGAGGTGGGGTATGACACACCCCACAGGTATTCTACGCTGCGTTTTCTACGGAAAAGGTGGAACCAGCTTGGAATATTTTTGTCTACTTTAGTGATTGTGAAATACGGACACTTTGGGACAATTTAAGGTACTTTTGAACGCACATTATTTTTATTTTGTTGCATATTCAAGTGAAATTATAATTTTTCGTATACATTACTATACAAGTTGATTTTAATTAATTAAAAAATTAACGGCGTAGTGCAGAAAAAATTGGGCGATAATTGACTATATTGTAGATATGAGATATTAGATATATTATAATTTTGCATCGATGCAAAATTGATCCATTACTACGGGTATTATGTCACGTGTTCGCAAACGTTACATGTTTCAAGCAAGGGCCACGAAGATGCCATTGCAGAGGGCCGCTTTGATTTCAATTTCAATTTTGATTGAAAACAGTAATTTGTTCCCAATAATCACCAGTTTAACTGATAATTGGTTACAGAACGACTGTTTAGCTCACAATTAATGTTATGTAGTTGCTATTTCGACTTGCAAGTAAAAATATGTATTGGGGTATGTCATACCCCACCTCACCTCTAACGTTCCAATGCTTCACCTCACCTCCAAAGGGTTAAAAGGCGAGCGCTGTATAGCCAATCGGCCTCCGTTTACCGCGGTCCCACTACAGTAAAATACAGGTCTAAACTTGTAAACAGAGGGCGCTTTAGGTCGGAAGTAATTATTGCTTAAATAATTAATTAAGTTACTCGTGTTCAAATACACGAAATATAATTAACGTCATATGAAACGAAATCGATGAAATGTCATGCCGGATAAAAACCAATGGCCTTTTAAGCGCATGTACAATGTATTTTTGGAATCGAAGAAACTGACGCCAAGATGTCTGTCTCCGCGTTTTTAATGAACAAGGCTCCTCAATCTTGCACTCCATATAATCCGCCTAAACTGAGGGGTGTGGTGGCGCCCTGTGCGTGACTGCAGACTGACATTTTCGCTGCCTTTTGGAATGCCACTCACGTCGAAAGGTTGCCTTTAATGAAAGGTAGTTTTCTACACGCAGTAAAACGCCTTGTGAGTTTGTGTATGTATGTATTTATGTATTTATATTTGTTTGCATGCATGTATGTATGTATGTATGTATGTACGTATGTATGTATGTATGTATGTATGTATGTTTGTATGTTTGTATGCATGAATTTATGTTATGTATTTATATATGTATGTACGCATGCATGTACGCTTGTATGCATTCCTGTATGTATGCATGTACGTAAGTATGTATGTATGTATGTATGATATTCATTCATTCATTCATTCATTCATTCATTTGGGAATTTATATAGCGCCCCTTCAAGGAAACTACTCAGAGGCGACCCCGACTCCAACGCGCCCAAAAAGAACAGTTTTGAGTTTAGTAAGGAAAGTTTCAGTTTTGAGTATATTGGTATGTATGTATGTATCTATGTATGTGTGAATGTGTATATGTATGTATGTATTTATGTATGTGTATGTATTGTATACATATATAATTATATATGTATATATCTTATGTATGTATTTATGTAAGTATGTATATATGTATCCTCCTTCCTTTCTTTCTCTCTTCCTTTCCTCGCGTCTTACCTCTTTCTTAGCTCTTCTTTTGTTTCAACACTATTCCTCCCTTTGTTTCGAAACAAAACTTCCGCACCATTTTGCTAATTAGTTTACGATTGATTGCGAGCCATGATCAATGCAATAATCGATCTTCAGTGTCTTGCAACCCTCGTAAATATTAGTGTCTGACAAAATCAGAGACCCGTGTGATTAGAATTGTGTGATTTGCGATTCAATTACCACCAGACAACAATGAGACCTTTCGTAGCCATCAACAATTCATAGACAGAGAGAAACATAGAGACATACAGACACGCATACGTAAATACATATAGACATATGTACATATACATTTACATGGATACATGCAGACATACACACAAACAGACATACATGCATAGATGCGTACATATATCATTGCACATATTCATACATCACACATACATACGTATGTACACATATACTATGTCTTATTATATACATATGCGTATAATGCATACACACATAATACATGCATACATGCATACATACATACATACATACATACATACATACATACATACATACATACATACATACATACATACATACATACATACATACATACATACATACATACATACATACATACATACATACATACATACATACATACATACATACATACATACATACATACTTACATAAAGGGTATGCAGTGATAAAAATAAATTATTTCGTATTATTAGATCATTGTTTTCGTCGGTTGCCATTAACAGCAGATGGTAATTATCTACCGAACTTTACAGCCTCAATGTTTTTACTGTAATTAGGCCTAGTTTTTAATTTTAACTACAAACAGTTCTGGATTAGTCTAACTTAATTATAGACGGTGCATGGTGTGGCAACTTTACCACCGATGTCCTATTGTTGTTATCCTGAATGCATTTTCTTTCATTGCTAGTAAATGGCTCGCAAACACAAGCATGCAGATCAACATACAGACAAATATACACTCAATCGCACACATACACAAACACGCGCAGAAGCACACACAAACACAAGCAAACACATAAACACACATATGAACACACATACAGACAAACATACTCTCAGATACACGCACAAACACATGCACAAACACACATATACAGTTACACAAGCACACACATAAGCACACGCACAAACACACATACAGACAAACATACACTCAAACATACACATGCAAACGCATGCGCAAACACACATGTGCAATCACACTTACAGAGAAGCACACACTCAAGCACACACACAAGCACATGCACAAACACACATATACACATACAGACAAACATACACACAAACACACACACACACACACACACACACACAAACACACATTTATAAACACACACTCCAAAACACACACAGACTCATACACAAACACAGAAACTCGAGCTGACACACACACACACACACACACACACGCACTCGCAAACGCACACACACACATGCACACACACAAACACACACAAAAACACCACACAGATACTTAGAGGCTGGAAGTTCATTCGCTGCAGGATTAAAGGCGAGCGCATTATCAATCACTGAGCAGTCATTAGACCCGATTTCGTCCATTACAACTATCTTGAGGACGATACGTCACCAGATCGTAATCAACGTCTTCCCGCCATAAAGACTAATGTAGGAAAAACACCAATTCCGATTTTCCCGCAAGAGATAAAAAGCGAAGATGTAGACAGAAATTATCGTGTGAACGCCTCTTTAGAAACCGATTAGAAGCTGACTACATCGGAGAGCAGTGCCATCTTGTCTCCTGTCGACGTTCTGCGGCCTGTGGAGAACTGATGGCCTCGCGCTTACACTCGACGATGCGGGAACATCGTGCTTCCTCCTGGAACAATCTATACACTTTCGAACTATTCCGCCACAGCTTAAGGAACCCTTTCAAGCCATCTTAAGATGCAGCTAAGGCTATGTAAACTTTCGAACTATTCTTTGTCACAGCCAACTCAAGGAACTCTTTCAATGGCAGATACATTCATATAACTGTAGATTCATTCGTTGATTCGGGAAGTTATATTGCGCCCCTTGAAAACTACTCAGAGCGCTCCAACTCTGAGGCCCAAATGAACAGTTTTAAGTTTATTGAGGAAAGCAGAAATAGTCAGATACAAACCAAATACAAGGAGTATACCAAAGAAAAAGCTCGATTTCGCATAGATAGATAATTGCATACATCTTGAGAAACTGCTATGGCTTCGGCCCAACAGCGTAACTTTAGATAATCTAATGATTTCACCGTGTCTGTGAAAACTCTAAAATGTCGACAAAGTATCGCCAATAGACCTAAACAATATACAAAGTTTGAAGGTCATTTCAACGGTCATTTGTTTGTACTTAAAGTGCTACAGTGGTATCTCCGTCACAAATATGGTAAGCTATAATTTAATGTGTACATCTCCACGCGGAAAGTTTCGGAAACCTCAGCTAAAAATTCTCAACCTCTATCGTAATCGTAATCGTAATCGTAATCAAGCATTTATATAGCGCCACTCAAAAACAGAGGCGCTTCCGACCTTCACTGGTAAAGAGACGTTTCAGGCGCTTGCGGAACTTTTCAAAAGAAATAGAAAAAAGGTCCTCTTTATGTCTGTTGTACATGAAACACATCTTTAACATTGAAACGTTGCCTTTTGGAGTGCCATCAGTTGATGCCCGTGGCACTATTTCCGGTCTCGCAGAAGTTCCTACTGAATTAATGCACAAGTTGTGCCAGTCCAAAGCCTGGATTAAGGAGGATAATATTAAGACGATTAATCTCGTCTTAGATATTACACAGCGTTGTTAAAGACAAATTACACAGACGTGTTGTCCATCTGTAAAATGTCAAGAATTTGCTGAAAATCTCGCCAAGAAATGTCAGCGACATTGGCAGCGACATAATGTCGCTATAAGCACTGAATAATGCAGACCTTGATTCTGACGTATCCTTGAAGTACTTGCGGGAGATGTGGTTTGGCCGACGAATGCGTTTAATCGCAGGATACGTCGACCACTGTTCTACTCGACATGGTTCTAATTCGAAGCCTGTATTGGGGAACCGCGTGAAGCTAGGCCGAAGCCCAACCTTACTACCAACATACCTACTACCTAGTTATATACTTACATAGATATATACCTAAATAAATCACTCAATACCTACTTAAATACCTACCTAGATACATACCTACATGTACCTACCTAACTACCTATCTATGTAGTATACCTAGCTATATACCTACGTAACCTACCTACCTACTTAGGTGCGTACACGTATACCTATGTACCTGCCTAGATACCTACCCGCCTGTCTGCCTGCCTGCCTGCCTTACCTACCTACCTACCTACCTACCTACCTACCTACCTACCTACCTACCTACCTATCTACCTGCCTAGGCCTACAGTATTACTGCGAATGTATGCAGATATATATGTATCTGAACATTTTTGCGGCTCCTTTGGAATCTCTGTTAAGTATATCGCCTCTATACCTGAATGTATCGTGACGCCAATTACTAGAGAGAAGCAGAAAAGTTGAGCTTTGGAGCAATCCACAGACGACCGATCAAAGCTTTGAAGTCGACATTAAAGCTGAACTTCAACATGTTTCATGTCTCGTCTTAATTTCTTAAAGCAGGAAAAAGCATTTGCTGGCTTTACTAAAAGCAAATCCATTTATTAATTATTCATATATCAAAAAGAAAAGAAGAAGAAGAAGAGGAAGATGAAGAGGAAGAGGAAGTGAAAGTGAAAGTGCAAGTGAAAGTGGAAGAGGGAGGAGGAGGAAGGAGGAGGAGGAGAGGAGGAGCGGAGGAGGAGGAGGGAGGGAGGAGAAGAAGAAGAGAGAAGAAAGA